>JAQZBX010085055.1:0-13177 GCA_029593785.1 Cabassous unicinctus | reverse complement strand
ATTTATCCCCCCCTTGCTGCTTGTGCTGCTGTGTCCATTCGCTGCGTGTCTTCTCTGTGTCTGCTTATCTCCCCCTTGCTGTGAGGTCTTGCCGCATCAGCCCACGGGGCCGCGTGAGCGGGCCTGCCCTCACCAGGAGGTGCCGGGAAGCGAACCCGGGCCTCCCATATGGTAAACGGGTGCTCTATCCACTGCGCCACACCCGCTTCCTACCGTGAGGTTGCTGCATCAGCCCACCGCACCGCTCAGGCTCAGGCCGGCGTGCCCTCACAAGGAGGCCTCGGGACGCGAACCCGGGCCTCCCATATGGTAAACGGGGGCTCTATCCACTGAGCCACACCCGCTTCCCAACATTAATAGTTTTGTATATTTACTACATGCTGAAATGATATTTTGAACATATTGGGTTATATGAAATAGATTATTAAAATCAATTTCCAGATGAAAAGATGCTCAACATCATTACTCATTAAGGAAATGCAAGTCAAAATCACAATGAGTTACCACTTCACACCTACTAGGATGGTTAGAGTAATAACAATTTTAAAAAGAAAAATAGCAAGTGTTGGAGACAATGTGGAACTCTCATACATTGCTGGTTAGCCACTGTGGAAAACAGTTTGGCAGTTCCTCAAAAAGTTAAACATAGGATTGCCATTTAAACCTGCAATTCCACTCCAAGGTGTATAAACCCAAAAGAATTGAAAACGTGGATTCAAACAGACATTTGTACAGCAATGTTCATAGCATTATTCACAATGAATACAACCCAAGTGTCCATTAACAGATGAATCAATAAAGAAAATGTGGTATATACTCACAATGGAGCATTATCCAGTCTTTAAAGAAATGAAGTTCTGATACATGCTACAACACGGATGAATCTTGAAAACATTATGCTGAGTGAGACACTCCGACACAAAAGGACAAATATAGTATGATTGCACTTACATGAAATATCTAGACTAGACAAATTCATAAAGACAGAAAGTAGATTAGAGGATACCAGGGGTGGGGCCGGGGAGGAGAATGGGGAGCTATGGTTTCTGTTTGGGGTGAATGAAAAGTTTTGGAAATAGCGTGATACTGTGAGTACAATTAACACCACTCAATTGCACAGTTAAAAATGGTTAAAATGGTAACTTTTATGTTATATATTTTTCACACAATTAAAAAAAATTCACTTTCCCTTGTTTTCTTGTTTTTACTTTTTTAATGAGGTTACCAGAACATTTAACCTGACACATGGGGCGGGCTCACATTGCGGTTCTCCTGGACTGTGCTGGTCTAGATGACTCACGACAGGCTTGAAGATTCTGCATTGCTCTGCAAGGCTGCCCTTAGGCATCCCCAGATTTTCCTGGCCAGCACCATGTTTTGAGGGGGGCAGAGCAGTGGCAGTGAGAGGCCAGTGACTTGGCTTCAAAACCTGGCTCTGCCACTGACAAGTTCTAAGGACCAAGGAGAAATCATTTCAACTCTGAGCCTCAGTGTCTCTATCCCTAAAATGGGACACTAACGTGTCTCCTACCCACTTACAGGATGACGATGAAAATCAGACGGAGTCCTATTTGTGAATGTATTTGCAGAAAGCCTTATCTTCATGTGTAAATGACAGTGCCTGAGGTTAACTGAGAGCCCTCCGAGAGCTCATCGCTGTGTCTGGACACATTTGTCGCACTCAGCAGCTCTTGGTGGGAAGATAAATACTCTTTCTATATCCATCTCACAGGTGAGGAAACAAAGGCTTGGAAAGGTCCAGACGCCCTGCTCTTAACCCTCTTTACAAAAGCACCGCTGGAGAGTGTGTATCCCTCGGGAACACCGTGTTGCCTGCCATGTGCCAAGTTGAGGATCCCCTCCGCCTGAGGTTTACTCAGGCTGTAAACACGCTCAGAATTTTCCAAGAACAAGATCCCATTGTCTCCTCCGATACCAGCCAGCTCGGCTCTCTCCCAGGGCTCGCTTGTGTGGGAGGGGAGGGCAGGGAAAGGAGGCGTCTACAGCCTGGAGTCTACCACCAGGGACACCTGTTTTCACCTGCCCTCCGGCATCCATTCCCCCATCTTCCAGCAACTGAACCCTCATTTCCCTTGGGAAACCGCTCCTCTCCTGCTCTTGGCTCATGTGATTCGGGACAGACTGACTCCACTCTCTTCCTGCGGAGGTGGGCACGTAACTCAGGCCTGGCTAATTAGAGCTTGCATCTCAGCCACCGTGATTCATTCAGGGGCAGACAAGAGACCCAAACAGAACCAGCACCTTAGAGGAGCTGCGGTTGAGACTCCCCTTTGTCCTGAGGTTGAGGAGAGGATGTCCTACAAGCCTGGGGCAGGCAGCCACCATCGGCACCAGCAGCTGCCTGGGAATGACACCAACATAGAAGAAAGCAGGGCCAAGAGATAGAGAGAGCAAGACTCAGCCCTTATGATGGTCCTGGATCCAGCCATGCCTGAAGCAAAATCCACCCCAGGAATGGTTGAATAAGCCCCCTCCCCCTTTTTTTGCTTAGTCTAGTTGGAGCTGTTCTTCAGCCTTTGCTACCAAAAGTTTCAACTAAATACCTATTAAAATGGCACTTGCTCACTTTCCTGTTTCTCCCAGTGACTTGGGGGAAAAATAGTGTGTCCTTTTCCAATGAACTACAACCTGGTCCTACAAAGGCCACCAGACCACAATAATGTTTCCACTCACTCCCATGAGACAGAGGGGTTGGTTCTGCAAATTAAGGACATACATGAGAAACAAATTTTCAACATTTTGGGTATCATAAAATATAAATATAAAGATGATGGATGATTAGACAGTCAGCTTGGGAGTGAATTGACAATCATTATAAGAATTACTGGTGTCCACCCCCCCCATGTAGATTCATTATTATTGCAGTTAATATCTTGTGTTAATGGAGTAACTTGTAACATTGATACAAAGATAGTGGTTGCCAGGGGCTCAGAGGGGAGGGGGAGGGATGAATAGGTGGAACACAGGGCATTTCTAGGGCCTTGAAACTGTTCAGTATTACACTGCAGTGATGGACACATGACATAATAAATACACTTGTCAAAGCCTAAAAACTGCATAGCACAAAGTGTAAGCCAAAATGTAAACTGTAGTCCATGGTTAGCAGCAGTGATTCAATATTGGTTCATCAATTGTAACAAATAACAAATGTACCATAATAATGCAAGATGCTAATACCAAATCTAAAACCTCTCTAATTTTTTTTTTTTTTTTAAGGAATTACTGGTCCCCTAATATTTTTAGATGCTTATAGGGGAGTCTGAATCCAAATCCACAAACTTGGGTGGGAAGATACCACCACATGACTTTATTCTATTTTTCATCTGACTCCACGGTCGCATGCCAAGGCGGTGGGTTCCCCCGCCGCCGCTCCTCTCCCAGCCCTCCAGATCCTGTCCCCAGAGAGGCGGGGGTTCCGCACAGCGCTGGGTCCCGGGCCTCAGTGCCCCTCCCCGGCTTGAGTCTCCTGCTCTTCTCCTGCCATGCTCCTGCGGCGTACCTCTCTCTGCCCACCCAGGGATTTAGGCTCTCTTCACAGCCTGCAGGAGAGGGCGCCTTCAAAAGACTTCGCTCTCTCAACAGAGACGTCCCCGGAGACAAGAGAGCCTGAAGGAACACCTACCTCGCTGGCACTGATGGAAGGAAAACTCCCATGAAAACAAAAGACACGTTAAAATCTCAGTGGTTTTCCCCCCACCAGGTTCCCCGAAGTCTACCCACCTTTGCTGCCTGTCGGCCAGGTGCACAGCAACGTGCCTGTCTGAGGGCTGTTTCCTGGTCTGTGGGAACCAGTCAGTGAAGCCCAGCGTGAGAAAGGGGCTCTCTTTTCAATAATCGTTTGATCCTTCTGATTAGATTCAGGAGAAACTCTTAGCTTGGTGCTAATAGCTTTAGGGGTTTGTTTTTTTTTTATTTAATTTTTCAAAAGCAGTTTCATTGAGATACATTCACATACCATACAATCTATCCAAAGTGTACAATCCATGGCTTTTGGTATAATCACAGTGCTGTGCATTCAACACCACAAAAATCTTTAGAAAAATTTCATTACTCCAAAAAGAAAAACTCGGGGAGCGGGTATAGCTCAGTGGTTGAGCATCTGCTTAACAGGTACAAGGTCCCGTGTTCAATCTCCCCAAACCTACTGAGAACAAAACAAACAAAACAAAGAACTCCACGCTCCTTAGCAGTCACCTTAATTTTTAAAAAATATCGATGTTACATGTTACTCAGTTAACACAAGGCAACTACAATATCAATAAATCTGCTGCTAACAGTTTTTTTTAAAGAAAAATTACTGTTATTATTGTTTTATACTGTTATTATTATTATAAAGTAATGTTTGTAGAAAAAGAAACTAACACCATAAAATACCATCTCTCTCACATCTCAAGAACAATAAGTTTAACTTTAAAGTAATTTTTTTTTAAATATCCCACTGATTAATAATTAAGTTTAGATTTCAGGGTCCATAGTAACAGTACAGAAAACCAAAAGGATTCTTCTATAATTTAGGAGGAGGAAATATTAAAAAGTTACACTAGTTATTTTAAATTAATAGTTCAGAGTAAAGTATGTAAGATAATCATATGAAACACGTCTTAAAAACAACCATACAAGTTGAACGCTAATAGGTTTCTAACACCTTTCTCGCGCCTCTGGCAGGTAGGCTACAGCATCTGCCTAGAATTTAATAACATTGTTTTGTTATTTTATATATATATATATGTATTTCTTCAGATTGTTCTCTGCTTTTTGGCAAGTAATACTGGCTTTCCACTTCCAGTGGTGATGTAAAATTTCCTCCCTAAGTACAATTGTTTAATAATGGGTTGATTTAAGTAGCTGTGTGTAGCCTAGGCTGTCTAAGAAGCAGATGCCAAGGGGTTAAACGTGCAAGGAACTTATGAGGGGAGATGCCTGTGAGAGAAAATGGGGCTGGAGCCCGGGGAGGTTAGGAGAGCCGTCAACTCAGGACACACGCCTGAGCCCAGTGAAGGAGAGCGGGAAGGAGGGCTCTGAGGTTGGGCAGCAGCGTCTCAGACTATGGGCACTTCTGAGAAGGCAGGGCCAGGCCTTCGGGGAGTCTTGAAGCCAGTCCCCACGTCTCCCAGGGTCTGGCCTGCCTTGGTCCCCCAATGGTGGGACGTGTGGCCTCGGGGCCAACGCCATGGTGGACTCAGTGTGCAGCGGCCCAGGGTCAGCTACACTCCCTGAGTCTGAGGTCTGAGTGGCACAGTCTCCCGGCCGCCATATGGGCAAGCGTGTGGTACCTAGATAGGGCTAAAATCCCGCAGGTGTGTGTTAAGGGTCTGGGACAACACAGCTCTAGACGGAGGGGAGCTTTCAGGTAGGGGAGGCCGACATAACCATTATCTCTTTCCTCTCTCCCACTGCAGCAGGTTAAAAGTGCCACCCCAAGCACATCCACATCCTAAACCTTAGGTGCTGCAGACATTTCCTTATTTGGAAAAAGGGGTCTTTACAGATGAAGTTAGGGCTTTTGAGATGAGGGGCTCATCCTGGAAGATGTGGGTGGGCCCTTGTTTTAGTTTGCCAAAGGGCTGCCAATGCAAAGCACCAGAAATGGGTTGGCTTTTATAAAGGGGATTTATTTGGGATAAAAGCTTACAGTTCCAAGGCTGTGAAGTCCAAACTAAGGCACCGTAAGAGGTACTTTCTCACCAAAGTCAGCTACTGTTGATTCTGCTCTCTGGGCACGTGGCAAAGCAAGATGGCCCATCTCTGCTGAGGTCTCAGCCTTCCCCTCCGGGCTCACTGACTCCTCTTGAGCTGCTCCGTGGGCCCAGCCTCTTGGGGGCTTTGTGCTTAAGGGATCCTCTAGTTCTCTCTCATCTGGCAGGATCACATATGGCAGCTTCCTTTTATTGTGTCTGTCTGGGGGTCTCTCTCCATGCCTCCATTTTTACCAGACCCAGCAAGGGGGGGGAGACTCAAAACCTGAGTCACGCTTCACTGACGTAGTCCAATCAAAAGCCCTGATGTGATATTGCCAAGTAATCTAATCAAAGAACCCTCAACCAGACTTAATGCAATCAAGGGGTATCACACCCACAGGAATAGAATAGTTTAAAAACATAATCTTTCTCTTTTTTGGGATTTATAAAATAACTTCAAATTGCCACAGCGCTAAATGCCATCCCAAGCATCGTTAGAAGAGAGCACCGGAAGGAGATTATAGTCAGAAGAGGAGGAGCCGTGGGACCACGGAGGCAGAGACTGGAGCAACGTAACCACAAGCCAAAGAATGCCGGCAGCCACCAAGGCCAGAGGAGGTAAGGAACGGCTTCTCCCCTCGGGCCTCTGGAGGAAGGCCCTGCCAACACTTTGATTTTGGTCCAGGGAGACAGATTTCAGACTTCTGGCCTCCAGAACTGTGAGAGAATACATTTCTGTTGTTTTAAGCCACCCAGTTTGTGGGGGTTTGTTACAGCAGCCCCAAGAAATGAATATATTCACTTTCCCTTCCTTTTTCCCTCTTCTTTCTTTTCTCCCTCCTTTTCCGTTCTCTTTAGCCATCTTCTGTGTTTTTTCCTAGCGCTCCTCTTTACTGCATCAGCAAAAATAACTTTACTTGCTAAACAGTATCCTTCATATTCCTATTTTTCAAGAGAAATCTGTGACTTGTCCTGAATGTTTCTTCTGGTTTGTTCTTTTTCTGACTTCCCCCACTTTTCCTACATAGCTCTTCCCTAAGCCTATAACTCAATATCACATTCATTCTCCCAACCTGCATTAGATGATGGGTACCCAAAGATAGACAAAACTTGTCCCCTGACCTCAGAGTCAAAATCTAGAAGGAGGCAGAATGCAACTTTTTAAAAAGATTTATTTTATTTATTTCTCCCCACCCCCTCGTTGTTGTTGTTGTTTGCATTTGCTGTGTCTGTTTGTTGTGTGCTCGTCTTCCTTTTAGGATGCACTAGGAATTGAACTCTGGACCTCCCGTGTGGGAAGGAGGCACCCAATCACTTGAGCCACCTCTGCTCCCTGCTTTATTGTGTCTCTCATTATGTTTTTCCTCCTTGTACCTCTTGTTGCATCATCCTGCTGTATCAGCTTGCTGTGTCAGCCGGATGCACCAGCTCACTGCCTTGCTCGTCTTCTCTAGGAGGCACCGGGAAGAGGGCCCAGGACCTCCCATGTGGTAGGTGGGAGCTCAATTGCTTGAGCCTCATTTGCTTCACCAGAATGCAAATTAAAATAAGCCCTCAAGTCTTCCAAGTACTTTGATAAAAATCTGTACTGTGAACTGTTGGGCAGAGGAGACAGGTGTTAATTCTGTTGCAGGTTATCATCTATCTTCCTTAGAGGAGGTAACCTTTGAGTCCTGATCTCCCAGTTGGCAATGGCTGCCATCCATGAGATATGTATTACATATCAACTATGTACCAAGTACTGAGCAATGAACTACACACACAAATATGGGCTAACATAATGTGACAAATAGTTTTTTGCCTATTAAATATCCAGTCCTTATTTTTTCCTTGATAACAAAACCCCAGTTTTGAGATAGTAATGTACCCAGCTCAATTCTCTCTTTTCCAGCCTCCTTTACAGCTAGTAATGGTCATATGACACAGATTTATCCAATAAGTTATAAGCAGAACTCTGCTTGGATGTAATGTCTGGAGGTGTGGCAGCCATCTTGTGACCATGAGGCTCTGAGAATGATGATGAAAACCAAGACACCAAAATTGGCAGATTCAGAAAGAGAAAGAGCCTAGGTCTTTGAAGGAATCCTTCAGCAATAGAAGCAAGACCTACAACTGTCCATTAGCATATTCCTCATAATGTAAGAAAAATTATCCTCTATTGTTTAAGTCACTGCTGTTTCTTATAGTCAAATGAATACCTAACATATTATATTCTGAGAAACCCTGCTCTAGAGGATGTTAGAGAGAAGAATGAATGAGACAGCACTTTTAATTAGAGAGTAGGGTTTATTTCACAGTTGAATGACTTTGAGACTTTCTCCCTTGTACTTTACTCAATGAGTGAGAGATGGGACTATATGTCCCCTCTTCTTGAGTCTTGGCAGGCTCTGACAGCTTTGATCAATAGAATGTGGCAGAAGCAATACTGTGCTAGGTTCTAGGATATAAGAGATGAGAACTGTCCACTTCTGTCTCTTTGAATGCCAGTTGTCATATATGATGTCTGAGTACCCTGAGAGGAAGCCCAAACTAGCTATGGGGAAAGCTGCATGGAGAGATGCTTGACCAACTCAAACTGCTTAGCCACCCCCATCTATGACCCGGTAAGTGAAGGTGACCCAAGCCTCAGGCACCATCTGACTGAAACCATATGTGGGGACCCCAACTGACAACCACCAACTGAGACCATCAACCTCCAGAACCCCAAGAGATAAAAATGAAGTGTTTCAAAGTTTGGACTGTTACCCAGGAACAGGTAACCAGAACAGGTAGACACAATTATCATCAATGCAGAGATGGGGAGAAGGAGGCTTAGAGAGATTTCCTAGTAAGGCCATCAAGCCAGGACGTGGCCAGGCAGCATTCGAGCCTATGTCGTCTGACTCCAGGTTTGGAGAGAGCTTGAAAAGGAGGGTGTGGGCAACAACATCAAAGGATGAGAGCAGAAAAGTGTCCCCGGCCGAGGCGGTCCTGGGGACCTTAGCCTAAGCAGATCTGGGGGAGGAGTGCAGGCACATGTGAGACGGCAGCGGCGCAGGAAGGATGTGGGAAAACAGCAGAGATGCCTGCCTCAGGAAGCTTGGCTCTAAAAGGAAGGAGAGAGGCAGGCTTGTATCTGGAAAGAGCATCCAGCGTAGGAAGGGCTTTTTTTTTTTTTTTTTAAATTGCGGTGACATATATATAAATGGTTTTATATATAAAACCATTACCATGAGGAAGACTTATTTTTATTTAGCCTTTTTATTATGGAAAATTTCAAATATACATAAAGGAGAAAGAATAGTATAATGAAGCCCCAGCTACCCATTACCTACTACAGTGATCATCAAATGGCCCCCTCTTCTTTCATTTATGCTCCACCACTGGGAGAATCCCAGCTATATGATGTCATCTGCTAACATTTTGGCATGAGGACACTTCAACTACTTACTGACAACATTATTGTCCACATGTCTCATAAATCTTTTAGGTTCCCCCTCCATCTCTTTTTTTTCCTTGCAATTTATTTGTTGAAGAAACCAGGTTGTTTATCTGGTAGAATTTCCCACAGTCTAGATTTGACTGATTCTATCCCCTTGGTGCTAACATGCTTCTTTCTCCCTTGGATTTCCTGTAAATTGGTTGTTAGATCTAGAAGCTTGATGAAACTCAGGTTTGATATCAGGTGGTATTGAGTTCTTCTGTCAAGAGGCACAAAACATCCTCCCCCTCTTTTTGTGACTTTAGCAGCTACTGATGACTATTCCCTATATCTATTATTTTATTAGGGATTTTACAGATGGCTGATGCTCCAATTTTATCATTCCTTCTTTATTAGCTGGAATACTTATATAAAGAGAAACTTCCCCTTGTCAACTATTTAATCCCTGCGATAGAGCTTATAGAAAAGATAAGATAAATGCTTTATTCTAGGAAGGTCACCTTCACACTGGGACACACTTGAGACCCCTCTTGGTCCCACTGGTCCCCTTGGCCAGCTTACATCCCACAGCATTATCGCTGTCTCCTCTTCCTTGCTCCCAGCACCTCGCGTTCTCTGGCTTTCTCTCGCCTTGTCCTACTTGCCTGGCAAACCTCACCCTGAAGGGTCTGTGTCACTCACCTTCTCTGGGCCCATCACTGAGGAGGCAAGTGTTGCTGGAGGAAAACTACGAATCAGGGTCCACTGGTTTCAGGAGCCTCAATCACATCCTCGACACACTCCGCAGCCCAGCGATGCTTCCCCAGGAAGGCACCACTGGGAATGTGAGATGAAACTAGTGAGATCACAGAGCTAAACTCCTATTTTTATTTAATTTGACAGTGCAGATTATAGAACATTTCCATGATTACAGAAAGTTCTATTAGGTTAGTCCACAAAATTTGCCTTCCCACTCCTCAAGACAACTACTTCAAACATCCCTCATAATTTTCTTCACATGCTTTTCTTTTTTCTTCTTTTTAAAAAAATTTATTATGGTAAGATATATCTATATATATATATATATATATAACACCAAACTTCCCATTTTAGCCACTTTTACTACACCATTCAGTGGCATTAATTGCATTCACAATGTTGTGCTACCATCACCACCATCCATTTCCAGAACTTTTCCATCACCACAAACCGAAACTCTGTATCCATTAAGCATTAATGCCTTCATTCTTCTTTGAGAATACAGACCATGGCAGCTTCCAGATGACCTCCCCATTCTTTACTGAGAACACAGAAGTTCCTTCATGCAAACTTGTTCAATCTCCCATCGCTAATCCTCTCACCCTCGCCACCACGGAGGAAATGTCCATTCTCACGTTAGAGGCCAAAGCCTCCACTGTGCTCCAAATCCACCCCTTCACTTACTACCTTCTCCCTGCATCCTTAGTCTCTCCCACTCTGCTGGCTCAGTGCCGTCAGCTCTGTTATCTGTCCTTAAAAAATCCTCCTTTGGGGGGTAGATGTGGCTCAAATGGTTGGGTGCCCGTCTTCCGTATGGAGGGACCTGGGTTCAATCCCCGGGACCTCCCGGTAAAAATAAAGAAAAATATAGA
The DNA here is from genome assembly GCA_029593785.1 of Cabassous unicinctus. Classification (NCBI taxonomy): domain Eukaryota; kingdom Metazoa; phylum Chordata; class Mammalia; order Cingulata; family Chlamyphoridae; genus Cabassous; species Cabassous unicinctus. Next base: position 2,447 of record JAQZBX010085055.1, on the reverse strand, counting down.
AGGTGCGTAGGCTGCCGGGCCCCGCAAGCAGGTGCGCCGCCAGGCCCCACTGAGCCACACAGCAAGATGATGACGTAATAGGAGAGTGACACAAGGGACAGCCAAGATGAGACGCGCCGAAAAACCAGGAACTAAGGTGGCGCAGACGGTAGGACTCCTCTCTCCCACATTGGAGTTTCCCAGGATGGAATCCCAGTGAAGATAGGAGGAAAAGGATGAGAAGAGAGGGCAGGAAACAGACACAGAGAATTGCCCAGTGGGTAGACACAAAAACAGCAAAAATGGGATGGGGGTGGGGTGGGGTAGGGTGGGGGTGGTAAAAATGGATAAAGTAAATAAATAAATAAATAAATCCTTTAAAAAATATATCCTCCTTCATGACCACTTTTCTAGTTCTGATTCTCTCCATTCATAGTCAAGCATCTTGAAAGTTTGCACTCCAACAGTGGTTTTCAAAGTGTGGACCTGGAAACTGGTTAGAAATGCAAATTCTTGGCCCCACCCCAGACCTGCTGAATCAAAAACTTTGGGGGTTGTGGCAGTTTGATATTATTTATGAATTCCAAAAAGAAATATTGATTATGTTTGCAAACTGGTCTGTTCCTCTGGGTGTGATACCCTTTGATTGTATTAAATTCAGAAGTTTCACTTTTACTTGATTAAATTAAGATTAGGGATTTAATTCAGCCACATCAGTAGGATGTTGAGTTCCGGCTCCCTTGGTGGGCAGACACTCACACAGAAAACGACACAGCAGAGGAGAGAGTTAGTTTGTGATGCTGGAGCCCTGGGGAGAGAGCTGAGCCATTGCCTGATAGTTTACAGCCGGCCTTGTGGAGAGAGCAGAGCACCTGAGCCTGGAAAGGGAAGAGAGACAAGCCTTATCCTAGCCTACAGCTGAGATGGGAAGAAGCGGGGGGCCACGGAGCCTGAACGGGAAGAGGAAGGCTGAACCCAGCAGCCATCTTTCTCCAACACGTGGCAACAGATTTTGGTGAGGGAAGTAACCTACTCTTTAGGGCCTTGTGACTGTAAGCTTCTACCACAAATAAATACCCTTTTTCAAAGCCAGCAGATTTCTGGTACTTTGCATGAGCACCCCTTTGGCTGACTAAAGGGGTAAAACCCGATAATCTGGGTTTTACAAGACCTCCAGGAGATTCTGATGATGTCTGGAGTTTGAGAACCACAGTTCCACTTTTTCACTTTCCATTCCTTCCTGCTCCCATGGAACCCCCTCCAGTCTGGCTTTCCTTCTCAACTCTTCCTCAGGGCTTGATCTTGGCCCCTTTCAGCATCTCTATCTTTTTCTTCCAAGGTGATCTCATCCATTCCCTTAGATTTAAATTCCATGACCTTCAAATTCATCTCTGCAACCCACTCCTTTCTAAAAGAGTTCCAGATTCCCCTGAGTCCAGCTCTTCATGGAATCTCCATCGAATGTCTCACGAACACCCTGGTAAGTCTGAAAAATCTTGATTCCCACCCCGCATAATCTCTCCTTCCCCACATTGCTGGGCCAGGCTTACCCATTTCAGTAAATGACATTATTCAGCAGCTGTGGTGGTTTGAAGCTGTAGGTACCATGGAAAAACCTATTCTTAAATTCAATCCATTCCTGTGGGTGTGAACCCATTGTAAGTAGGACCTTTTGATGAGGTTACTTCAGTTCAGGTGTGGCCCACCTCGTTCAGGATGGGTCTTAACCCTATTACTGGAGTCCTTTATAAGTGAAATGAATTCAGACACGAGAAAGAGAAAGCCACAAGAAGTAAGAAGCTGAAATCAATGAAACCCAGGGGAGAAGGGAGAGACCAGGAGACGCCGCCATGTGCTTTGCCATGAGACAATCAAGGATCACTGGCAGCCGGCCCCAGAACACCAGTCTTCTGGGAGAAAGCATTGCCTTGATGATGCCTTGATTTGGACTTTCTTTTTCCCAGCCTCAAACCACGAGCAAATAAATTCCTATTGTGTAAGCCAACCCACTTCGTGGTGTTTGCTTGAGCAGCTCGGGAAAGTAAGGCAACAGCATAAGTCAGAAGCCTAAAAGTCAACCTCGATTCCTCCTTTCTCCCACCACCCTGACACATCCAGCCCATTCTAACTGTAAAATATACCCTGAGCTAGCCCACTTGGCTCCACCTCCACTGCCATCATCCTAGTCACAGCCTCCAGGATTTTTTTGCCTCCCAGCCTATCTCTGAATTCCCAGGCTTGTACCTTCTAATCTATCTGCTCCATAATAGGAAGGGGGAACTTCTTACAAGTCAAAAATGGTCATCTCTTGCTTAAAATCCTTCAATGACTTTCCATAATGTGTAGAAAAAAATCCAGACTTCTTATCCTGACTCACAAGATCCCACGAGATCAGGCTCCTACTTACCTCCCCAAGCCCATCTCATTCCTACCTGCCCATGGTCCACCACAGTCCCACCACAGAGGCC
>JAQZBX010085053.1:0-13176 GCA_029593785.1 Cabassous unicinctus | reverse complement strand
ATAACTGCTCCATTGTCTCAGGGTTTCAATGCCAAATTACCCCACGCTCAAAAAACATAATAGAACATTAAAGTAATGGTACATATGTCATATGTAGCTGGTTAACTTATAAGCTATTTACTACCTCAGGTACTCATCTCTGGAGAAGTCAGTCATTGCAGAGGCTGAGGAGTAAAAGAGGCAGTGAATCACATAGTATAGAAAATGGCCATTGGGTCACAGGGACTGTAGGTAATCCATAGTCCTTTGAAAGGAACATACCTGAGTAGACACTAATGTTCCTTTCTGGTAGAAGTGGACTGATGAGTAAGTAAGAGATGGGGCAATGTGGAACATGGAGGAGAAGGATCCAGACAAGGAGAAAAGACTAGAGACAACAAAGAGAGATAAGAATCAAGGTGGCAACATTTTGCAGCAAATAGGGTTGGGATTAAGAGCACAGAAGAGAGGAGTTCGCTACAATTGAAGATGTGATATGAAATCTTTTGAAACTCGAAGAAAGAGGGGAAAGTTGGCATTTTTAACTGCCATGATGCTATAGAGGTATTTTATTATTTTTCTTTCTTTCTGTTGCAGGTCCTGAATCTGTGCCTTCTTCACTTCTCAACGTAGTGATGAAACCCATAGCAACTATTGGAGAAAGCTACCAGTATCCTCCTGTGAACTGGGCTTCACTCCTCTCTCCACTTATGAGACTAAATTTTGGTAAATTTCAAAAATTTCAAGTGTTTGTAAATCTTTGGACTCTGATTTTAGGATCTGACCTGAGAAGAAGAGTAAATTCTGGATCACACTGTAATCAATAGTGATTGCATAGACCTCTGGGATCCTGAGGTTTGTCTTTTTGGGTGGAATAGCTGGGTTACTTTCACTGTCATTTTATAAATAGTTAAGGATTAGGAAGAAGAGATCTAAAGACACAGGCCAGATGTACTCAGTTAAAACAGTATTCAACTGAGTTGTGGATATTGCTAGGGTGTGACTTGCAGGTCCCATAGACCTGGTTTGGTGATTATCAAACTGCATTTCCAGGAGTCCTGGGTTTCAAGGAAGTATTATATAGAACATTGTATTAGTTTTCTATTGCTGCTCTAACAAATTATCACAAATTTAGTGGCTTGAAACAATACAAATTATCTTACAAAGCTGTGGGCCAGAAATCTGACATGGGTCTCGCTAGATTTAGATTGAAGTGTTCTCAAAATGGCATTTTTTCCCAGAGCTCTAGGGGAGAATCCTTTTCCTTGCCTTTTCCAACTTCTAGAGGCTGTCATCTTGGCTGATTCCTTGGCTCATGGCCCCCTTTCTCCACTTTCAAAGCCAGCAACAATGAACTGAGTCCTTCTCATGTTGCCATCTCTCAGGTTCTCTGCAGCTAAGAAAGGTTTCCCACTTTTAAGACTCATGTAATAAATGGGCACATCTGGATAATCCAGGATAATCTCCCTATCTCAAAATCCTTAATCTTAACCACATCTGCAAAATTCCTGTTGCCATGTAAAGTAGCATATCCACAGGTTTCAGGGATTAGGGCGTGGACATCTTTCAGGGGTCTTTATTCTGCCTATCACAGTCTGCCCCATGGATTCATATCCACCCCATATATACAAAATATGTTCACTCCATCCCAAGATGTCCAAAAGTCTCAACTCATTATAGCATCAATCCACAGTTCAAAATCTTTTCTAAATCTCATCATCTTCAAAGTCCCAAATCCTATCATCTGAGTCATCTAAATTAGGTATGGGTGAGGCTCTGGGTATTATCCATCCTAGGGCAAATTTTCTCTCCATCTGTGGACCTGTGAAACTAGAAAACAACTGATCTACTTCCAAAATACAATAGTGGGACAAGCATAAGATATCAGTTATGGGGAAATAGAGGGAAAAAATAAATGAAAAATATCCCACGAAGAAGTTTCAAAATCGAGCCAGGTGGAAGTGGCTCAAGCAGTTGAGCACCCACATCCTACTTGGGAGGTCCTGAGTTTGGTTCCGGTGCCTCCTAAAAAAAAACAAAACAAAAAAACGAGCAAACAAATGAAAAAAGCAACTCGAGCCAATGTGGCTCAGTAGTTGAGCACTGGCCTCTCATATGCGAGGTCCCGGGTTCAGTCCCTGATCCCTTTACCTCCAAAAAAAAATCCAGCCAGGCAAACTCCAGTGGTTTTTTGTTGTTGTTGTTGTTGTTAATCAAATACTGCAGTACTGATTTAATCAGTATAAATTGAAAGAGCTTTAGATCTGTAAAAAAATTCAAGTTTGGAGAAGGGCAAACTTTAAAACAGCAGCGAGTAGAGAAGGGTGGGGAAAGTAAGGAGTGGCAAGGTGAACAGTCCCATTGGACTGTGGGAATATGTAATTTGACCATTGTCATTTAAGGCCTGAGGATAATCTTTTGTGGTTCACAGCCACATGCTCCAGGTTCAAGGTACCAGTCTCTAGGTTTATGGCTCCTCTCTCGGTCTCCTTCCTTTTTCATGAAAGATAGCACATGTTTGCAGCTGAGTAGTTTTATCAGCTTGTTTCCTACCTATACAATTTTGGGAGTTTGACAACCTTCTTTCGTAATGTTCTCCCTCTGTCCTTTTAGTCCAAGTTGGCAATGTTTCTGCAGTCTTGAAATTCTCAAGAATTTATGGAGCTCCATTAGATAAGAGGCTCCTGCAGAGATCTTTCCTAGATAATCCCATCTTTATTTTTGGCTTCTGCTAAGATGGCTGAAGGGATGTATGAGTCACATGGTTTATATCTTCCACAAGCCTTTTGTGTGTTTGAATACTCTGGATCTTTCTGAAGTGTTAGCAAAGGTTTGTCCATCTCCGGAACGTTTTTCTGACAGTGAATCACTTTTAACATCTTTTGCAATCTTAATACACTAAGAATTTCCAATATCACTAAGTTCTGGTTCCGTTTTCTTTAACAGTTCATCTCTCAATTTAACCCTCTCCTCTTGTATTTTACTGTGAGCAGCAAAAAGAAACCAGGATGCACCTTCAACACTTTGCACAGACATCTCCTCAGATAAATACCCAACTTCATCATTTACAAATTCTGCTTTTACACAACTGTAGAACACAACTCCACTAAGCTTTGTGCCACTGTATGACAAGGATCCCTTTTTCTTCAGTTTCTAATAACATATTCCTCATTTCTTTATGAGCCTTCTTTGGCACTGACTTTAATATCCGTACTTCTACTAGCATTCTGTTCATGATTTAAGTATTCTCTAATGTATGATTTAAGTTTTATCTACCATGTCCCTTCCTTCCTTCTGAGCTTTCACCAGCAGAGTTCTTAACATCCATATTTCTACTAACAGTCTGTTAAGCCATTCTAGTCTTTTTCTGTCATGCTCAAAATTTTCCCATCCTCTGCCCACTGCCCATTTGTTATAGCAGCACCCTACTCTTGATGCCAAAATCTGTATTCGTTTTCTATTGCTGCTGTAACAAACTACCACACATTTAGCAGCTTAAAAACACACATTTTTTATCAGAAGTCCGACATGGGTCTCATGGGCAAGATCAAGGTTTCAGCAGAGCTGCATTTCTTTCTAGAGGTTCCAGGAGAAAATCCATTTCCTCATCTTTTCCAGCTTCTTGAGGCTGCCCCCATTCGTTAGCCTGTGACCCCCTTCATCCATCTTCAAAGCCAGCAACAGTGGGCTGAGGCCTCATACTGCCATCTCCCCAGTTCTGAGCAGCTGGGGAAAGTTTTCCACTCTTAAGGACTCATGTGATAAATAGACTCCCTATGCAAAATTCCTTTTGCCATGTAAAGTAACATATTGACAGTCTCCAGGGTTTAGGATATGGACATCTTTGAGGGTCATTATTCTGCCTACCATAGACACTTTGTCTCACTAGAGGCAAAGAGAATGTATACCTCCACACTTCCAATTCATCCCCAACAACCTCTTTTATAACAAATGAAATTTACGTATACAAATGTAATTTAAGGTGGCGAAGGAGAACAATTTAAACATTGTTGTAAAAGTGTGTGTGTTTGTGTATACCATAAGTGCTCTACTATTTACAGTAGAGGGCTTACTTACCTATGATATACAGGAGACTTGTATATTATAATTTATGTGCACTTTAAGGGAGCATAAAGGATAATTTTTACTATATGCAGTTTTTCACTTAAATTTTTCCATTTGAGTCTAACCCTTGTATAAGGTATGATATCACCATACTGGGTTTCCACAGATTTCATTTGAAAAATATGTTCCTCTGCCTCTCCCCTGCTTTTGTGTGCTCTATTAAAAATGTTTGTTTTTCAAAAAAAGTCTTTAGAAAAAAGAATAAAAGGACTGATTGGAAAAAAATTACTCTGCTTATGGGAATCAGACTGCTAAAAAGATTTGACCACTAGAGATGTGGCTATATCTTTAAGCCATTCCAATCAGATTTCTCTATCTGGATATAAGGTGGAGAGGAGGGAAAAACAGAGACAAGGTTTTTAAACTAGAATTTTCTCAAAAATTTTATAGCATTTGAGTGTTTAGTTCTCTCTTCATATCATAAGAGAAATTTCCCTAACTTGTACAACGCCCGTGCCAATTCCAAGGTGACTTGGAACTCTGACCCCAGTGGACATATTTTTTGCCTCAAAATTAAAGATTTTATATGAAATTCGATTTGGTTTACTGAGGTTCTCTCATACTGCAGAAGTTGCACAAATTTGATTTGAGATACTGAAGCCTGAAAATTAGACAGAGAAGCAGCCATATTACAGAGGTTCTTTTCCTTTTGTCTCTTTCAGGTGGAGATATTCAGCAGCTATGCCTTGAAATTATGGTGACCCAGGCACAGTCATCAAAGAATGCAGCCACACTGTTGGGCTTGTGGGTGACACCACCACTAATCCATGGTCTGAGTGTATGTAGTAATTAAGGGTGTTGGGCAGCAAGAGGATATGGTTCTCTCTGGGGAGAATGACACGAATTTGGGTGTATGTTCTTAAAATTAAGAGCAGACGAGTAGGATTTTACAAAAATTCAGAACTTGGCAATAGCTGGGCAGCAGGTTGGAAAATTATGTGTTTCAGTATCCTGCCATAGCCATCACCATTCATGCTTTCAGGTTTTATAGCATACTGGAAAGCTTGGACAGCATGTCAGAATTCCAGCACCTTGGAATTATGTGGTTTCTTTTATGATCAATCAAAATTAATCAAGAAGTACTTATTGGACCCCCTCTGGGCATAGTCCTTTGTTATCAGCTACCATTTATTAATTGCTTACTATACACCAGCCACACTGCTAGACCTTGATAGTCATTATTTCATCAGAAGCTCAGGACAACCTTATAAAAGGAGTTTATGAACTGTACTTTACCCAAAAAAAAAAAAGAAAAGAAAAAAAAAAGGAAACTGATGATCAAGATAGCAAAGTTCCTTTCACAAGATCATACAGCTAGAAAGTTGTGAAGCTATTTGAATCTAAGTTTATTTGATTATATAGTAATCTTGGTCTTTTTAGTAGGTATTAAGAGGCAAATCCGCATGCACTAGGCTCATCCATATGTGATTCCTCCATTTCACAGAGGAGGCAGCAGTTAAGCTGAGCCTTGAGGGCTTGCTAGCCTTTGGTTAGGTATCAAGGCAGAGCACCACGGGTGTAGGTGGAGAGAGTAGAACAACTCTGCTAGGCAGCTTAGCTTTAGCGAAGTGCTGAGGAAGAGGTGATTGAGCCTTGTGTTTGTAATAGAGAAAGTTGCTGAGCACCTTCCAGGATATAGGCTAAGGGGAGATAGGAAGAGTAGGGCAGAATTGTTTAAAGATGTGAAATTTGTACAGGTGTATAGTTTTTAGTACATTTCAATGAAGCTAGGGCAAAAAAAAACTCCACGATTCCTAAAAGATTTGCCAACTAATTATCAGTTAAACGATCTTATCTTTGATTTCTCTCTGTAATCTTCCCTGTCATTCTTCTGTTCATAAAAATGGTTCGAAGCCCTCTTACTATTTCTTCAGTGTCTTGGCTTCAGTCCCTCCTCTGCCGTGTTTGGTTTACCTTTCCTACTTCTCCTTAATCTCTTTAATTGAAGGTGGCTGTTTTCAAGGTCTGCATCCTTTCTGTCAGCTATTAATGTTACACCATTTGTCTGCTCCAAGCAGCTCCCATATAGCTGCCACTTACTGAGCGCTCAGTGAGTACTTAGTCATCAGCTTTAATCTCTCTACAGCTCTGAAAGGTAGATTTTTTTTTACAGATTTATTGATTTATAATGTACATACCATAAAATACATTCATTTTAAGTGTGCAGTTTGATTGGTTTTAATAAATAGAGATTTTCAACCATCACCAAGAACATTTCTGTCACCTCAGAAAGTTCCACTGTGTCTATTTGTAGTCAATCCTCACTCCCAGCATCATACCCAACAAGCAGGCCAACACTGATTTGCTTTCTGTCTGTAATTTTGCCTTTTCTAAAGAAATTTCATATAAATTTAAGTTTCATATTAATCTCTTTAGAAATTCTTTAGAATTATACAATACGAAGTCTTTTGTGTCTGGCTTATTTCACTTCTCAGAGATAGATTTTAATATTTCTATTCTACAGGTTGATAAACTGAAGCAAATGGAAGTTAAAGTTTTCATAGCTATTAAGTGGGAGAACTAGATCTGTCTAACTCCAAAGCTCATGTCTTAAGGACTATTCTATTAACTTCTTCCTGAATCTGGCATGCGTCTAACAGCCTACTTTGTTGCTCTCAGGAAATTTTCTAGGTTTTACTTATCCTTGTACTCTCTTTTAAGTCTGTGCTACTCTTTTGCATTTGTCCTTAATTATTATTAAAAATTTAATAATTTGTTTTTACATTAATTAACAAATTAAGTTTTCAAATTAATGTTTATAATTTACATACCTTCTCACTTGAAAAATAATCTAAGATGGCATATTCTTTTAAAATGATCTCTTTAGAAAACTCATGCAACTTTATGAAAATTTTGTGGAAATTTTCTTTATTTCTTTGTCAGATTTTATTTTTAAGACCAGTTCCTTTAGACTTGCTGCCTTCTAGTATCATACATGTCTTTCCAAGAATTTTTTATGCCCATTCTCTTAAATCCAATGGTTCATATAGAGCTGTTGCTAATGGTGCCCCTTCTTGACTCTTGTGAATTCTAAGAAGCCTCAAGCCTCAGTCAGTTCCACATCCTCAGCTTGTTCTTCTTTGGTCAGAAATGGTTCCTTGTGTGCTAGTTCCCCTTGTGAAGTCCTTATGCTTTTCCCAGGAGGAATTAATAACATCACATGCTCTTTTCAGCTGAATTGATTTCTAGCAGATGTCTATAGAGTTAAGGAACCCAATCTGTGGGTCCTTAAACAAAGGTGCAATCAGAACCACTCTAGGAACTTTTTCAAAACACTGGGTTGGTTGAACACCAACCCAGACCTTCTGAATGGGAAATTCAGGAGGGAAACACCAACTGAATTTTGGACAAAATTCTCCAGGTGATTCTTTTCCACACTCCCTCCTTTTACAATTTCCTCTTTTTTTAAAAAACACATTAAAAACTTTATTGTATGTATCATGCATCTAAATCTGCATTAATATGATACATTTTGCAGAACTTAATAGTTGCACAATTTCCTTGAATCTTAATTAACTTGCTCTAGATCTTTTATTGCTCATTTCAGCCCACCTCTTGCCTTCCTCCCTTTCTTGCCCTGACTGGCACACTCTGCAATCCACTCTACCTTACCCTTCGTTCCAGATCAGAGCCCAGGTGCCAGGGAGAACTTGCGTCCAGAGGAGCTGGCTGCGAGCAGTGAGGGCCAGGCACTTTAGCTGTGCAGTTGGGTGAAAGTCAGGCAAAACCATGGGTTCAGATATTTTCTCTTCTCTTCTTGGGGTCAGCATACCTGTGGCAGCCCCTGAACACTCCTCCAGGGCACTCGAATTGCTCCAGGAAGCCCACTCTTCTGTTTGTTTTCTCTTTGTTCCATTTTCATCCTCTAACTTGAGTGGCTTCCTCTGGTTATTCTGAGTCAACTTAACCTCACTTAAGTTTCAGGGAGTGATCCAGAACCTTGAACTGATACTTCATTATTATTTCTAATGGAAGTGGAGAGAAGGAGCTGGGGGAAAGTCCCTGGACTAGAATGGGTTGGAATGAAGTGGAGCAGGATTTAGCTCCTTGTTTCTCCCTCAGCCCATAGGCCCGGTTAATTCTGTGTACAGCAGGTAGAAATTGCTCATCTCCTTGAATTCTGTGTACTGGGCAGCCACTGGGGTTTAATAACAAATTTGAGAAAAAAATAGTGATTTAAAAAGTCCATAACAAATAATTTGACATATGCTTTCTGAACTAACGTTGCCCTTTTCCCCTTTAAGGTTATGATAATGATGAAATATTATGTAGAATAATACATGATAATAAAAAGAATACTATTACAACAGCAGTAATTTCCCATCCAGATTGCTATTAAACTCCTTGCAGAAATCTGTGACGACTTTAATTTTTTTAACAAACATTAAGAATAAGTGATCATTCTCCAAGTTAAGGAAAATATTCAATAAAAAAATAAATAGGAAATACTAGCTAATTTAACAGCTAACATTTTTGATACCATAACTGTAATAATTTTGGAGTTTTGGACAAGGAAGCAGTAGGGACCACCCTGCACCCAGGAGAACATCATAGCTGTTGAGAATGCCTGGTCCTCCTGTGCTGCTTTGGATGTGGGATCTGCACCCGCTGTCACTCCACAGCACCTGGCTGGGCCCCGGGCCGGTGCCTTAGGACTGTCATTGCTGCAGCAGGATGTTGGTAGCCACATTGAGGTCATTATTTGAAGCTCTCAGTGATTCCAAAGCATTACCTTTGGAAAATCTCATCTCCATGAGTTGGGCAATCTGTTCTTCAAAAACTTCTAGAGGAGTTGATGCTTGTTGTTCAGACTGCCAACCATCGTGATAGTTTATATTTTGCGCTGATGTAAAGGAGGGAAAAGACGATTCCAACTGATCATTCCTCTCTGCTGCTATCTTTGTTGCCTCACTTGTGCAAACTGAGCAGCCATCAGCTGACGACCAACCAGCTCCGTTTTTTGTTGTCTCTGGATGTCCCCCATTGCTCCCATCCCAATTCTATCTTCGTTGGTGAGTTCTGAAGATGAGAAGATGGGTTCGGGTGTCTAAGAAAACAACTTTGCCATCCAGTGGGGCATGCAGAGCACCTGATGAGCTTTCAACACATTGCTGTTGTAGCAGATACCTGAAATAAATCCACTTATGGCTACAATCCAGATGTAGGAAACAGAGGTGAAAAGCTGTAGTCCCAACATATAAAGCAATGTCTTGTTTGTGATGGAAAACTGGCCCAGAATTTGTGCCATTTGGACTCTTGGAAAGGAGCAGTAAAATGGTACAAACAGAGTAAACACAGGTGCCAGGAATATGAAGGCAAATTACTGGCTACAATGATACCAAATGAATTCGCATAGCTTCAATGAGGATAAAGTCAAACAAGGCTGAGAAAACCCAGGAACCCAGCAAAAACCATGCAAATTTTCTGCTGCCGTATCTTCTTTCAAATATCCTAAAATTATAAATAAGAAGACTACTACAGAAAGTATCTTTCAATTCAAGGCAAATTATTCTTCCACACCTCAACCTCCAAATCTGGAAGTCATTCTTGTCTGCTTGAAAGTCATTTTCGAAGGATATCTGACAGTGTGGGAGGAGGGTCACATGGACAGAGGTGCCTTGTAAAACCCACTCAAGCCAGTGCTGGTGAACATGGTCCCAGCAGGCCCAGAGCCCTCACAAGGGGAAGCTTACAATTTCCTCATAAGGACTAATTTCTGTTACGATTCTTCTCTTCTGTTAGATTGATTTCTCATGAAATAAAAACTTTCTGAAGTAATTTTCCACTTAGAGTCCTATCCCATCAGGTCCTGGTAAGATCAATAATGTCATATTTACTCATTGTATTATAATGAGTTATCTCATTGTATTATTTGAAGAAATATTTTTATAGTCATAAAGTTTGGAGAAAAAGAAATAAATGCCAGAGTTTAACCATTTTATTTATCAGCCTTAAACCTAAATTTCAAACTTAAAAATTTAGGTATGAAAATGTAATTTTTCTCCGATTTTCTTCTGCCTAGACTTTCACATTTGTGGGCTTTAACACCAGAATGACAACTTTGGACTTGATCCCTAAGGAATTATGGAGGCTTTGTAAGGAACCTGGTGTGAGACTGATGTGATCCCAGAATGGATTTTAAGGGGAGATCATATTGGGGAGGCTATGGGTGATTATATCCACGTGACCAGTGGCTGCCATTCCAGCTGAGTCAGCTAACCTGGGTTCTGGATCCAAGACATTAACAGCAACATAACAATAATATCTAACAATTACTAAGTGCTTACTATGTACCTGGCACTTTACATGTTTTAGCTAATTTATTCCTCATCACAGGCCAAATGGCAGGGGGTTCAGGGGGGTACTACTATTACTTTCCCCATTTTTTGAGATGAGGAAATTGAGGCACGAAGCGGTTAAAGAACTCATTTAAGGTTCCACAGCTAGTAGTAAGTGGCACAACTGGAATTGAACTTGAGCGGTCTGGTTCTTGAGCCCAAGCTCTTAACCACTGTGCTGTACTCTTGGAAACAGAGCAGTCTAAGGGACCCTGCCTAACTTCATTTAGCCAAAGGTCTATGCTTTGGAGTTGTCAAATGTTGAGATTTCAGAATAGGTTCTGTGAAACCTGAGCCAAGGTTTATGATTCAAAGCTCTAAGAACTGGATGTTCTTTCTTAATGGATGTGTCCGTTTATTGCTGGTTAATAAAGCCAGTGGATTATTGAAATACAATTCTTTTGAAATTAATTTTTCTTGGCCTAGTGTGTTTCAAATTAGTGGAGCTAATACTATCTTTACAGCACTATTGAGCCTTTTCATCTTCAGAGCTTTTCTTGCCAGGGAATGTGACCTTTTAAAACTGAATAGCAACTGTCATGTACTTTCACAAGTAGCATTTTATTTCCCTTGCTGAAAAGATTCAAGGTTTAAGCTGAGTAGTTCACAGATGGATTGGCAGATATCATATATACACATGAGTCACCCTGGATCAGAAATAGCTGCAGCAGCCAAAATTACATGCACTGGTAGCCCATTGGACCATGAAGCTATGAGCAAATGAAGGAGAAGGGAATAACATAAACCTTTATCTTTCAGTCTACCCCCAAACACAGTGATGACCTGGAGGTTCTGAGTACTGCACTCCTAGACTTGCCTGTTCACATCTGACCTCTTCTGGTTCTTTTCTAGCTGAATATCAAGAAGTACCTCCTGGAATCTGTACCTCTGTGGATGAAACATGTCTCTGAAGAACAGATCCAGGGTTTTGTTGAAAATTTACTTGTGGCCGGTTTTAAAGCAGCCTCTCCACTTTCAAATCCTGAGTTACGCCAGAGTGCCTTACGGGGCCTGAGCCAGGCCATGAAGCTGCCTGGCCCTGCCTGCCACCTCTGGGGTCTGCTCTGTGAAGCTACTGGGAAAATTTTTGACCTTCTGCCAAATAAGATTCGGGTAAGGAACAAAAATATTTACATTCCTGACAATTTATGTTTGGGATTTTTTAAAGCCTTTTTGGCAAAGCAGGGAGGTGTGTGTTTTAAGAATGTGGGTGGGAAGGCCAGCAAGAAATGACCACATTCCTCACTAGGAGTGTTTGCTTCCAAGATCTAAATTGAGGTTGAATATTTAGAACCAGAGTTTTGAGCAAGCTCACAAACAGGTTAACCAGTGCTGCACCAGTAAGTTTGCTGTCAAGCTCTTTTACCAAATGCCTGTAGAAAATGAGCAAGTTCTGAAACTCCAGAGAATTCTTGAGCATGTCGTCCGATATGCTATTTATATCAAGTGAATTAATACTGGCCCTTTTCCTCCCCCAATGAATCACTGAATTGTAGTTTTATAAAAGACGTTCAAAATCCATTTGGAATGATGGAATTCCAGATAAGGAGAATAAAGGCATAGCCAAATAAATACACAAAATAATAGGAAAAATGTTTTTTAAAGTCATAAAAATTAGCCACGTATTTTTGTTTGGTTAAAATAGAAACCTTAGCTGCTGTTCATGGGTATCAGCAAATCTAATAGTTTGTCAGAATGTTAAGAGTAGACTTATTATCTTGCAAAGTATGTTGACATGTTTGGGATTTTTCTTTACCAGAGAGATGATATAGAACTGTATATCAATGTAGCAAAATGCCTCTCGGAAATGACAGATGATGACGCCAGTCGGGTTGCCCAGATTACTGAGGTAATAACATCTCTCTATTTTTTTCATTACTGAAGAGAAAATTGCAATTGAAGAGATGATTACAGTGTCCTTTTGGCTGAAGCTAATTTTGCTTTCTATTTGTTACTCATTAATTTCTGGAGACTGGCCTCCTGTTTGACTGCAGGGTCTAGTGTCTGGCCTAGTGGCATGGTTGGCATTTAATGTTTTATGAATAACTTTTTATCCAATTTCTCCCACTTTGTCAAGAACATTTTAATGTCACCTATGAGCTAAAATAAGTACAGGAATACTTCTTCAATACAAAATCCATAATAAGGGGAGTATTCTGACCAAAGAACTTTCTGGTGCATGGAAGGCATAAATAAATAGTTTAGTTCTCATATTTATTTTCCTTCACCTGCTACTTATCCATTTAGAATGAAGAAGGTTGGCTGATTGAAAAACAAGCACTATTAGCCCTGACACAGGATAGTTAACAAGTACCCCCCAGCACCCACGTCCAGTCAGATGATGAATGAGCAACAGCAGCATACCAGTAAGGTTGCCAGATTTAGCAAATAAAATACACAACCTGTTAAATTAAAATCCATTGGTCTGTCTTGCACTTTGGGTCTTTTACCAGTGCATGATTTTGTAACATCGTACATTGGTCATTTAGAAAATATTTGATCACTGAGTTTTGAAGACCTTCCAAATGTTGACACATTTCATTATACAGTATAAAAACAGCATATGTGTTAATATCACCAGCAATCTCTTACTTTGCATATTGGGAAGCTGCCGAGATTGTTAGCAGTTGTAAATTTTCAAAAAATCGAATTTTTACTTGAAAGCTCAGATTTGATCATTGGCAACAAATTCTCTTTGTTTTTTTTTATGTGACAGGCTTACTTCCTCCAATTT
>JAQZBX010085052.1:0-13182 GCA_029593785.1 Cabassous unicinctus | reverse complement strand
GTAAGGTGTGGCAATCACCCCAACACTCTTGGAGGGTGAGGTCCAGAGCTTGGTTGACACCCAGATGCTTGATGAGGGTGGAACCAAGAAAGTGGCCATTGGGAAGCCTGTGGAAAGGGTGGGTCCCCATGTGGCCCCAAGGAGAAGAAACCATCCTCTTAAGAATGACTCTCAGACTTTAAAATCGAATGGAGGATGCCCTGCAGGTTTACTGAACTCTAGAGGATCCATGACTCCTGTTTAACATCCCAATTTCCCCTTATGATAATGAAAATGTTTATCCTTTGTCCTTCCATTTGTGTATTGGAAGCAGTTAAATGGTTTTGTAAGTTTCAGAGGTCTACAGCAGACGGGATTTTGCCTGAAGACAAACTGTATTTCTTTAAACTGATTATGATATGATTTTGTACTTGCATTCTTACTGATTTAAGGTTTTTTGACTATTGTAATGTATTTTTGGAATTCAGAGGGTGGAGTGTTGCAGTTGTGCAGTTTGATGTAATTATGAATTCCAAAAATATATATTGGATTATGCTTGTAAACTGATCTGTTAATCTGGGATTGATTAAGTTATGATTAGGGCGTTAACTGGGCCACGTCAGTAGGGCATTGAGCCCCACCCCTTGGTGGGTGGGGGAATCAAATATAGAAGGCATGGCAAGAACAGAGTTGAAGCAGTTTTGATGTTGGAGTCTTGTGCTGGAGCCCTGGGAAGTAAGAGAGCTTGGTCGTGAGGAAGGAGAGAAGGCCCCGGGATAGAGACAAGCCATTCTCCTGAGAGTTCACAGCTGGCCTTGTGGAGAGAGGCAAAGCCTAGAGAGCCTCATAGTCTACAGCTGACCTTGTGGAGGAAACAGAGGAGCTGAGCCCGGACAGAAACGCAGCCCCGGGAAGAGAGGCACCCAAGAAACCTGAACCCTGGCAAATGTCGGCAGCTGTCTTGCTCCAACATGTGGCAATGGACTTTGGTGAGGGAAGAAACTTATGCTTTGTGGCCTGGTAACTGTGGACTTCTACCCCAAATAAATACCCTTTATAAAGACCAACTGATTTTCTGGTATTTTGCATCAGCACCCCTTTGGCTGACTCCTACACCTGCCCTTCCCAGCAGGTCTCAGGAGCTCTCTCCCACTGCTCAGGGAAGGGGTCAGTCTTGGTCCCGGGAGTGGCCGGTGGCCATGCGAGCACTGGAACTGGGTGGCCGCAGACCATTTCAAAGGAGGATGATGGTCGGCAGGGCCACCTGGTCCTCCCTGTCAGGGCCTCCCACAGGCGGGGCAGGTCCCTTCAGCAGGTGCAGCCGGGCCCATGCTGGGTGCTTGCTGCGGCCTCGGGAAGAGAGTGGGCCCATGCTCAGTATCTCCCACACCTCTGCAGGATGATGCTGTGATGGGCAGCAAGCAGCCTGTGTCCTGGCTCAGCTGCAGGCTCTAGATCATCCAGAAATGGAGGCAACACGGGGGTGCAGGGCCCTCGCAGAGCTTGGGTGGGCTGGCTGAGGCCTGGAGGAGCCCCTGGGCAGCGATGATCTGGCCAAGACCTTCTCTGTTGCTGTCTGCCCTTGGGTGGGACACTGCCCAGGTAATCAATCACCTATCTCTCACACATGATCCAAAATGCAAGCAAAGGGGGGACACACGTCCTGGCAGGGTGATGAGGGTTGGCACCTGTTATAATCCCAAAGCAGGCTCTGGTGCTTCAGGACGCCTGAGTGACCTGCTCCAGGGCCTCTGCCTCCTCACTGATGGGGCCGCCTGGCTCCCTGCATCCCCACTACCGCCCCAGCACCCCGTCCATTCGGGGCAGCAGCATAGCATGGACCTGCTTTGGCAGGAGGAGACTAGGAAGGGGAGCTAGGAGGGGGAAGGAAGGGTTTCCTGGGATTTCATCAAATGCCAGGAGACAGGATGTCACAGCAGCATGGTCAACTGCAGGCCCCACAAGGAGGCCTTAGGCTCAAGGGAGCCAAAAGCTTTCCTGCACTAGGCCTTTGGGAACCCTAGGCCTTCCCTGCTTCCTTGCCTTTGTTACTAAATCCTCAGCCTGGTGAGCCCTTCTGCCACCACTGAGTTGCATATTTGTTCACTTTTTGAGTTGTTTTAGGATGAAGGGTAAATCTGGTCTGCTATTTCATCTCAATCAGAATTACCCAAATTTCTCCTCCTTCAAACATTCTCCTCTCTGTAATTGCATGTTTAATAAATTGGATGCCTTTCAGCATGGCAGTGCCCCCGTTTGTCACTGTCCCCACTCTCTGCTTACTTGGCTTTCCTTAACTGTCATGGCCCCTCCCTGGCACCTAGGTGTCCTGCCTGGGATGGGGTGGCCTAGGGCAGTGGAGATAGAGGATGAAGCAAAAGGATTTTTAGATGAATCAACAGGACCTGGTGACCAACTGAATAGGGGATGTGGAGACAAAAGGAGGCAACAATGACATCCTGCTTTCTGGATAGGATGCCTGGGGCTTCTCGGAGTCATAGAGTAAGAGAACGGGTCTAGTTATTAGCACTGAGGGTCATGGTAAAACGAAAGTCAACTTGTAGACCCAGCTTGAACTGTATCTGCTTGTCAAGTGGTGTGACTACTCCTGGGTCCAAAAATCCTCAAACAAAATTCATTTCTATCTTCTACCACTGGGTGGGCTTCACGGGGGAGGGGCACTGAGCTCTAACCTAAGATCATGGTGCCACACTGTACAACTGAGAAAACATATAGGCCATGTTAACTCTCTGACGGCATAGATGGAATGTTTCCTGATCAATACTTCAGGCACTCCTATGCACAGTATCTGCTAGCAGGTGCTCCATAAACACGCACTGAATGGATGCCCAGGCCTCTACTAACGGGCTCCTATGACAACTTATAATAGACCCTTTGGTTAATGACATTACTGCCAGAGAAAAGGAAAAAAGGAGGAGAATAGGAGGGAAAGACAATGGGGGGCATTTCAGAAATGTAGGTTTGAAGTGCTGAGATGATATCCAGGTGAAGACATGGAGAGGTGCTGCTTGTACAGGCCTGCGGCTCTGGAGATGGCCACACAGGGACACAGGATTGAGCACCATCTTCATTCAGGGCTCGTGGGAGGGGCCATGGGCATAAGTGGTGGGTGAGGGAGAAGACTGAAGATAGAACCCTTGGATTCCATTTGCACCTAAAGGAAATCCTATGAATAGGAATAAGCAGCAAACCCTTACAGGGGCGTGGTACTGGTGAAGCTGGGGAGTGGTGTCAGAAAGGAGCAATGATCAGGAGGTCCCAGTGATGCCAAGAGCTCATCCAGGGTGACCAATGAAAAGCGCCAATGCAATGTTGAAAGGATGTCCTGGCATTTGACAACTGTGTGGTCTCAGGTGATTTTTTGGACCAAATTTCTTTTGTCCTATAGACTAGAAAGTGACAAAAGTAGGTCAAGGCAGAGTCTGAGGGTAGGTGGAACTTGTGGATCCCAATTGAGGAAGCTTGGCCATGCAGCATGGGAACAGGAGATAGGTCATGGAAAATAAGCCACAGACAATGCTTGTTCTCTTCTCCCTCTCTAGTACTCTTCCTTCCACTTGGGGACTTAGGACATTTTATTGCCTCTTCACAGAGCCTTTTTTTGGCCAGCAGATGTGTCAGGTGTGCCCCCCCAAGGTCCAGGGGCATAGTGGACCCACAGAGAAGGGACCCCTCCACTCCCTTATTCCCAAACGAGGTACAGGCATACTTTGGAGATATTGTGGGTTTGGTTGCAGGCCATTGCAATAAAACATGTATCACAATGAGTCACATGAATTTTTTTGGTTTTCCAGTGCATATAAAAGTCATGTGTCTATTAAGTGTGCAATAGTATTATGTCTAAACAACAATGTGCATACCTTAAGTAAAAATACTTTATTGCTAAAAAACGCTAACAATCTGAACCTTCAGTGAGTTTTAATTTTTTTTTGCTGGTGGAGGGTCTTGCTTCAATGTTGATGGCGTCTGACTGATCAGGGTGGTGGATGCTAAAGGCTGGGGTGGCTGTGGCAATTTCTTAAAATAGCAATGAAGGTTGATTTGATTGACTCTTCCTTTTGTGAAAGATTTCTTTGTAGTATGTGATATTTGATAGCATTTTACCCACAGAACTTTCAAATTGGAGTCAATCCTCTCAAACCCTGATGCTGCTTTCTCAACTAAGTTCATGTAATATTCTAAATTCTCTGTCATCATTTCAACAGTGTTGACAGCATCTTCACCAGTAGATTTCATCTCAAGAAACCACTTTCTTTGCTTATCCATAAGAAGCAACTCCTCATCTGTCAGTTTTAACATGTGCTAAAATTCAGTCACAACTTCAGGCTGCACTTTTAATTCTAGTTCTCTTGCTGTTTCCACCACATCTGCAGTTACTTCCTCCACTGAAGTCTTAAACCCCTCAATGTCATCCATGAAGGCTGAAATCAAGTTCTTCCAAACTCCTATTAACATTGATATTTTGACCTCCTCCCATGAATCACGAATGTTCTTAATGGCATCTAGAATGGTGAATCCTTTCCAGAGGTTTTCAAATGACTTTGCCTGGATCCATCAGCAGAATCACTCTGTATGACAGCTACAGTCTTATGAAATGTATTTCTTAAATAATAAGACTTGAAAGTCAAAATGACTCCTTGATCCATGGGCTGCAGAATGGATGCTATGTTAGCAGGTATGAAAAGAACATTAATCTCGTTGTACATCTCCATCAGAACTCTTGGGTGACCAGGTGCATTGTTAATGAGGAATATTTTGAAAAGCATCTTTTTTTGAGTGGTAGGTCTCAACAATGGGCTTAAAATACTCAGCGAACCATACTATAAATAAATGTGCTGTCATCCAGGCTTTGTTATCCCATTTATAGAGCACAAGCAAGGTAAGTTTAGCATAATTCTTAAGGGCCCTAGGGTTTTCAGAATGGCAAATGAGCAATGGTTTCAGCTTAAAGACATCAGGTACATTAGCCCTTAACAAGAGTCAGCCTGTCCTTTGAAGCCAGGAATTGACTTCTTTCTAGCTAGGAAAGTCTAGAAGGCATCTTCTTCCAATAGAAGGCTGTTTCACCTACACTGAAAATCTGTTTAGTGTAGCCTCCATCAATGCTCTTAGCTAGATCTTCTGGATAACTTGCTGCAGCTTCCACATCAGCACTTACTTGCTGCTTCACCTTGCACATTTATGTTATGGCTTCTTTCCTTAAACCTAACGAACCAATCCCTGCTACCTTCAAACGTTTCTTCTGTAGCTTCCTCACCTCTCTCAGCCCTCAAAGAGTTGATGCAAGTTAGGGTCTTGCGCTGGATTATTATTTTTTGGCCTAAGGGAATGTTGTGGCTGGTGTGACCTATCTAGACCACTAAAACTTTCTCCATATCAGCCATAAGGCTGTTTCACTCTCTTATCATCATTCATGTAGTCACTGGAGTAGCACTTTTAAATTTCCTTCAAGAACCTTTTCTTTGCATTCCAATTTGGCTGTTTGGCACAACAGGCCTGGTTTTGGACCTGTCTTGGCTTTTGGCATGCTTTCCTCACTGAGCTTAATCATATCTAGCTTTTGATTTAAAGTGAGAGACATGTGACTCTTCCTTTCACCTGAACACTTAGAGATCATTGCAGGGTTATTAATAAGCCTAATTTCAATATTGTTGTGTCTCAGGGAATAGGGAGGTCCAAGAAGAGGGAGAGAGACAGGGGAATGGCTGGTTGGTAGAGCAGTCAGAACATCCACAACGTTTACCAATTAAGTTTGCCGTCTTATATGAGTGCGATTCGTGGTGCCCCCAAACAATTACAATAGTAACACGAAAGATCACTGCTCACAGATCACCAAAACAGAGAGAATAATAATGAAAAAATTTGAAATATGGCAAGAATTACCAAAATGTGACATAGAGACACGAAATGAGCACACACTGTTGGAAAAATGGCATAGACATGCTTGACAAAGCTTCCATTTGTAAAAAAATTTCAATACCTGCACAGTGCCATTAAACAAGGTATACCTGTAATTGAATAACAAAAGAAAACAGCTATCTGATTGATGTACATATTATTTATTAGTTGACAATTAGTTCTGATACAAAACCCAATTCAAAACATATTACTGAGGATTCTATTTCAGTTGATTTTAGAAATGGCAAGATTGAAACCTAATTTTCCAATAAATTTTCTTAGATAACCTTTAAGGAATTTTTCACTCCCATTTTTGGCTCTGGAAAACCTATATAGGCAATCAATTTTTA
Organism: Cabassous unicinctus; assembly: GCA_029593785.1. NCBI lineage: Eukaryota > Metazoa > Chordata > Mammalia > Cingulata > Chlamyphoridae > Cabassous > Cabassous unicinctus. The sequence continues at coordinate 6,934 of JAQZBX010085052.1, read as the reverse complement.
CGTTAGAATGAAAAGTATAGATAGTTGTTAGGCACAGGTAAAAAGGGATATGTACAAGCAATAATAATTACAAATCAATACTTCTTTTGAATTGCATTTTAGGTAAAGTTAATTTTAAAAATATGTCAGGATCTGTTTTTAACATCTCCTTTACTTTCTAATGCATCGAGGAAAAATTTCCGAATTCATCAGTAGAAAGAGCCATAAAAACTGTGTCCCAAACCAGGATTTACCTTCTTCTCTTGCAAAGCAAACTGAAGAGGTTTTGGATATGGTTAAAAATATTATCCTTGGGAAAATACTTGCTGAGAAAGAAGTACTGTATCTAGAGACGAGGCTGCTTGGCTCTGCTGTGTACACATAAACCACTGGGCTCGAGCTGTGTGGCTGGCTCCAAGAAAGTCCAGAGTCCTGAAGGAGAGTTGAGTGAGAGGGACTTTACTAGGCCAGAGCAAGTGAAAGGGTTTCAAACCTTGGTAGGAATAGGAAGATCAGGGTTGAGAGGGGAGACAAATCCTGCAGTGTTCTGAACCATTTTACACTGACCCTATAATTCCTGGAACTTGTGGGGAAACAGGCAAGGATTTTCCTGGATAGTGTTTGCCCATGGAAGCAAATGAGTTGCCTTGTTAAATGTTTCAAAAACATTTACTGTCTGTTTGTTTCATGTTACCAAGAGTTATATTTTAGTGAGTAGGAAAAATTATGGGTTTAAAACTGAATTCTCTGTCACCGAAGATGCTCTAATAAATGGGTGTCAAACTGCTTAAGACAATGTATACTATATATTCATTCAATTGCTTTTTTTCCTTCTACTCTTTTTCACAGGCAAAATTTGGTTATCAAATAATCTAATATTTGCTACCCATCAATCATCTTTTGTGCACATCAACTGTCCATTAAAGGCTGCAAATAGTGTGTGTGTGTACACATACAGGAAATGTAACCATAAAGTTGCAGGTTGAGATTACAGTGGAAATGAGTTCCATTACTTCAGAGCTATACTGAACATATGACCTGTTTATACTTACACACACTTCCTTGGCCAGCCCCAAACCAACACATTCATATAAAAATATATATCTTTTACTCTTGTAGAATCCTTCATTTACATACCACAAAAAATATACTCTTTCATTCTAACATCTTTTTACTTAGTTTAAGAAACATCAGAAAATTGGGAATAAAACCTATTTTTAAAACAAGTTTCCTGCAGAAATTAATTATTTAAAAAGTCTACTTTTAAAGCAGCAGTTAGAAACACTGTTCTTATAATATGTATAATAATGTTATATCAAACTATAGATTTAAATAAGTTTAATTTAACAGTGTTGTTGCTTCTCTTTAAAAAAAATAATCCAATTTCTGTTACTTAACGGCATCTCCATTCTTCCAATTCCAAGGAATACAAAGGTCTCCATCTTGCATAACAGAATAAAAATGTGAAACACAGAGGTGCATCCCTTGTAGATAAGGCAGTGATTGTTCTAGAAGTCTCTTACAACAATCCACCATTTGTACACTAGAAACACCGGGCTCTTTATATAACTTCTCCAGAGAAAATTTCTTTGTTGAAGCCTGTATCAATTCATTTTCAAGAATCTTTAACCTGTTTTATTGAAAATAAAAATAATATTGCTATAAGCTATGATTAAATAAAAGAATATAAAATGTAAATATATTTTTAAATATTGGGGCTATAATTTTCTACTCATAATTGTACCCATACAGATCAAATTATATGCTTAGAAGACATGCCACGGGTTATCATGCTCCATAAAATTCAGTAATATATTTCTAGAGATGACCCTTAAAAGATGCTGATTTGATAATTTCTGTCATTTCAAATTTTCAAGCACTTATTCGCACATGTATCTCTAACAACATTTGTTAAATCATTTCAGTTGCAATGGAGTAAAAAAAACAAACACAAAATTAAAAAAAATTCTTATCCTGCCTCACCTAGTAGCTGTTAGTGAGTGAAAAGGGCAGGAAGCAAAGAATATAAAATCCTTAGCTTCAGGAGCCCCCCAAATTTGACTCCTCAGCAGTAATTCTAAGGATTCTTTAAAAAAACCAGTAGGCTCACAACAAAACCAGGACAGGAGCTCTTTATGAGGACATTCCCACTCTCCTCCCCCCACCAGCCCCTTTTATTCTTTACCTTTGCCTGAGGCTAAGTGGTCCCCTGTTCCAACGAGGGCTTGAGCTGAGGCCTACAAAGCAAACAACTCCAGAGCAGAACTCAGGGCAGAACATAGGTGGCAAATGTTTGGGCATTTATGTTTTAGTAAGTGGCTTAAATCCCTTTAATCTAGGGATGCATTAAAGAGGACTCTGTCTCCACCGTAGCAATAAACAAATACATCTGACAAGGTGAGTAAAGCAGAACTGCCAGAGTCAAGTGTTCTTGAACTACTATTAAGTTTTGTACTGGTTAAAAAAAACTAAATATCCTCTAACTACCCTTAAACTCTGCATAAAAGAGAAAAGTACTATAAAATATCCATAAACTAGAAGAACATTCGAAAACATAAATGGTCATCACACTTGGTTATTCTGGTCTTTAATTGTGGATTTCCTTTCTTTGACAATACCCAGAACACTTTATCTGGTGCTGTTAGTTTTTTTCTATTAAGATTACTCCTTCTATACAATGTTGCTAAGAGATGCAAGAAGGTAGACAGGAGGGTTCTCAGAACTTTCCAGTTGAACCTGTTTCTAAAGCCCTCCAGGATTTAAGAGGAGAACCCTAGGGTACCATCTACAGCAGGAGTTGGCAAACTTTTTTTGTAAAGTTCCAGATAGTAAATATTTTAGGCTTTGTGGGACATAGTCTTTCCTGCAACTACTCAACTCTGCCATTGTGGCATAGACAGTACATAAACAAATGGGTGTGGCTGTGTTCCAATAAAACTTTATAAAAGTAGGCAAGGGCAGCTGGCTTGAGGGAGGTAGTTTCCCAACACATGTGCTAAAGAATTCTAAAAATCTAGGACTATAATGTAAGCAAATGATGAAATGCATGTGCTTTCATAATCATCTTGAGATACATCTATAATAAGATAAACTATTTCAAATTACATTTTAAATATATATTGTATTAGTCAGCCAAAGGGGTGCTAATGCAAAATACCAGAAAATGGTTGGTCTTTATAAAGGGTATTTATTTGGGGTAGAAGCTTACAGTTACCAGGCCACAAAGCATAAGTTTCTTCCCTCACCAAAGTCCATTGCCATGTGTTGGAGCAAGACAGCTGCTGATGTTTGCTAGGGTTCAGGCTTCTTGGGTTCCTCTCCTCCCGGGGCTGCATTTCTCTCCAGGCTCAGCTCCTCTGAGCTTCCTCCACAAGGCCAGCTGTGAACTCTCAGGGGAACCACTCGTCTCTATCCCAGGGCCTTCTCTCCTTCCTCATGACCAAGCTCCTCCGTCTGCTCGCCTCCCCGGCTCCAGCATCAAAACTCCAACATCAGAACTGCTCCCTCTGTCCTTTGCCTTCCCTTTTATATTTGATTACCCCTCCCACCAAGGGGTGGGGCTCAAAGCCCTACTGACTGGCCCAGTTAATGCCCTAATCATAACTTAATCATGCCCAGATTAGCAGACCAGTTTACAAGCATAATCCAATTATATTTTTGGAATTCATAATTACATCAAACTCCCCAACTACAACATATATATACATATAATTTTTATTAGAGAAATTGTAAACTTATAAAACAATCATGCACAATGTGCAGAAGTCCTATATAACACCCCTCCACCAACACATTACATTGTTGTGTAACCTTTGTTACAGATTAGGAGAGAACACCTTAAGACTATTACCACTAACTAGAGTCTATAGCGTACCTTTGGTATATTTGTCCAATCCTCTCCCTATTATTAACATAGTACCTTCTTTGACATTGATGCAAAAATATTACAATATTGCTGTTAACTATAGTCCATAAGTTACATTAATTGTACTTTTCTCATGCATCTCCATATTCTTACCACCTTGTAATATTGATGTACATTTCTTCTAGTTTATAGAAGAACATTCTTGTATTTGTACTATTAACCACAATACTCATTTGCCTCTGGGTTCACTATGTTATTCAGTTCCTAGACTATTCTCTAGCTTTCTTTCAATTGACATTTACATCCTGACTACCCTTTTCAGCCACAATCCCATTTATAAACTAACCGTGTTAGTTATACTCACTGTGTTATCAACTCTATCCATTTCCAAACTTTTATAGTCAAGCTAATAAAAAATTCTACATACATTAAGCACCAGTACCCTTTCTCAGTCCTCTTCCTATCCCCTAGTGACCTATACTCTAGGTTTTAACTCCATGTATTTATTCTTCATATTTAGTTCATATTAGTGAGACCATACAATATTTGTCCTTTTGTGTCTGGCTTATCTGATTCAGCATGTCTTCAAGGTTCATCCATGTTATCATATGTGTCCCAATTCATGTCTTCTTACAGCAGCATAGTATTCCACCATATATACCATGTTTTTTTTATCCATTCATCAGTTTATGGACACCTTTGGTCGTTTCTATCTTTTGGCAATTGTGAAAAAAGCTGCTATGAACATTGGTGTGCAAATGTCTGTTCACATCACTGTTTTCAGTCCTTCTGGATATATTCCTAGTAGAGGGATTGCTGGATCATATGGCAGTTCTATATTTAACTTCCTGAGGAACTGCTACACCATCTTCCACAGAGGCTGCACCATTTTACTTTCCCACCAATAGTGAATGTGTGTTCCTATTTCTTCACATCTTTCCAGCACTTATTGTTTTCAGTTTTTTTAAATAATGGACATTCTATGAGGTGTGAGATGATAACTCATTGTAGTTTTGATTGCATTTACCTAATAGCTAGTGATATTGATTTTTTCATGTGCTTTTTTGCCATTTGTATTTCATCATCTGAGAAATGTCTATTTATGTCTTTGCTCTTTACTTTTTTTAAGGAGGCATCAGGGATTGAACCAAGGACCTCGTACATAGGAAGGTGCTCAACCACTGAGCTACATCTGCCACCCTGCCCATTTTAAAAAAAATTGGATTGCTTGCTCTTTTATTGTTGAGTTGTATGACCTCTTTATATAGCATGGAAATTAAACCCTTATTGGATATGTGGTTTCCAAATATTTTCTCCCATTGAGTGAGCTGCCTTTTCACCTTATTGACAAAGTCCTTCGACTTGCAAAAGTGTTTAAGTTTGAGGAGGTCCCATTTATCCATTTTTTCTTTCATTGCTCATGCTTTTGGTGCAAGGTTTAAGAATCCACCACCTACCACCAGGTCTTGAAGATGTTTCTCACATTTCCTTCTAGGAGCTTTATGGTTTTAGCTTTTGTATTTTGGTCTTTGATCCATTTTGAGTTAATTTTTGTATAAGGTGTGAGATAGGGATCCTCCTTTCTTTTGGATATGATATCTAGTTCTCCCAGCACCATTTCTTGACTAGATTGTTCTGTCCCAGCTGGGTGGGCTTGACAGCCTTGTCAAACATCACTTGACTTACAGGGAAACACAGGAGAAGACGAGTAACAACATGGCCAACAGACAACATGGCCAGCAGACAACATGGCTGGCAAACTCCATGGCCAGCAGACAACATGGCTGCAAGAACTTGCTGAGAGCTTGAGTTTAACCCTGACTCCTTCTGGGACCTCCCCTTGGCCCTGGATACTCCAAACAGTCCTCACCATTGGCCCCCACCATTGGTGGGGTGACCAATAACAGCTCCCTTATTAGGAAGGGAGAGGAATAATTAACAGTTTAAAAGGTAACCACATGAGGCAGAGCACGCTCTCTCTGCCTAGAGGAGCCTGTACTAAATCTTGGTGTGTATTTCCATCTTTCTCTCCCATTTCTAAGCAAACTCTGCTCTTTCCCCCATTTCCCAATAAATTCTTTTTACTGACCTAACTAAAAAAAAATCACTTGACTATAGATGTGAAGGTCTGTTTCTAAATGTTCTTCCACTTATTTAGGTCTTCTTTGATTTCTTTTAGCAATGCATTGTAGTTTACTGAATACAAGTGCTTTATGTCCTGGGTAAAGTTTGTTCCTAAATATTTGATTCTTTTAGTTATTGTAAATGGATTTTTTCCCCTGACTTCCTCCTCAGATTGCTCATTACCAGTGTATAGAAACACTACTGATATTTGCATATTAATATGGTATCCTGCCACTCTGCTGAACTTGTTTATTAGCTCTAGTAGCTTTGTTGTAGATTTTTTGGAACTTTCTAGGTATAGGATCATATCATCTGCAAATAGCAAAAGTTTTACTTCTTCCTTTCTAATTTGTATGCTTTCTATTTCTTTTTCTTGCCTGAGTGCTCTAGCTAGAACCTCTAGCACCATATTGAACAACAGTGGTGATAGTTTGTATCTTTGTTTTGTTCCTGATCTCAATGGGAAACTTTTCAGTCTTTCACCATTGAGTACAATGTTGGTGGTAGGTTTTTCACATATGCCCTTTATCATGTTGAAAAAGTCTCCTTCAATTCCTATCTTTTGAAGTATTTTTATCAAGAAAGGATGCTGTATTTTGTCAAATGTCTTTTCTGTGTCAATCGAGATGATCATGTGGCTTTTCTTCTTTGACTTATTAATGTGGTGTATTATGCTGATTGATTTTCCTGTGTTGAACCACCCTTGCAACCTGGTATAAAACCCACTTGATCATGATGAATAATTCTTTTAATGTGTTGTTTGGATTCGATTAGCGAGTATTTTGTTGAGGATTTTTGCATCCGTATTCACTAGAGAAATGGGTCTGTAACTTTCTTTTTTCATAATATCTTTATCTGGCTTTGGTATTAGGGTGATATTGGCTTCTTAGAATGAGTTTAGTAGCATTCCTTCTTATTCAATTTTTTTGGGTAGAGTTTGAGTGAGATTCTTATTAAATCTTCTTT
>JAQZBX010085051.1:0-13177 GCA_029593785.1 Cabassous unicinctus | reverse complement strand
CGGAACACGCGGTAATGTTCTCCATACAAGAGGTAGTTGAAACTGTCAGACTCAGGTTTGTGGCTTTATCTGGGCTTTGGAAAGTCAACAGTGAACTGCTTTTTGATCAAGTAGCCCACAGTCTATTGACTGATGATTGCCATATCATCAGTAATAAAAATATAAATGTTTAAAAGCCATACATCTGCAATGAAGCCTCGTTCTTCTCTTTAATATATTTATGGGATGGCCTCCTTTCATGTGCCACTTTATTTTATATGCTTTTGCATAATTGAAACCCTGTGTAAGGACTCATTTTACAAGGGTTGCCCCATTCTTAATAAAAGGCCTCTATACATAATCTAGAGGAATATATGTTTGTATCCTACACAGTTCAATTTTTCTTTGCTGTCTAGAGTACTGCAATGTTCAACTTCTTCACATAGAAACTCATCCAAATTTCATACTTTTTTTTTTAACTGGTATTTTTGTTTTTTTTTAGTTCTCTAGGCCAAATATATTTTCTCACATATTTTTTTCCTTAAATACTTTTTCGTTTCTTGAAGTTGGAGAGAGATTTTGGATTGTCATGAATCTTCATTATCACATAATTGCCTTATAGTTATGGAACTTCTATCCTAAATTGTTTCATACCTCCTTTGATTTTTATACCCCCTGAGTATAGAAGAAATGTAAAAAGGTAACTCATGGGCCTAATTTGTTCAGTAGGCTTGTGTTGTTTGGCTCTTTTTAAATTGTTGATTAAAATGTTAGATTAGCTATAATATTTTAAAACCTGGAAAATTCACACAAAAATCTGAATATCTCACTTCTCTTAAAAATATTAGAATATATGATATCAGTGAGCCTGCAATCCCACATGGCAACAATCAGTTGTAGCTGTTTAAGGAACCTATTGTCCAGTTCACCACAGTCCCAACCCTTCTATTTTGTTATATCTGGCCTGCTCTACTAATTTTTTTAACCAGCCTGGTCTCTTTAGAGATCATGTGGGTTTAAGATGGCATGCCTAGAATATTTTCTTGGTTTTCCTTTTACTTGAATTTCAGTGTTCAACACAGCTATGAGCTCTTTGTCAAGCCTACTTTGACACACCTCATTTCACTTAGCTCTCCTTTTAATGACTCTGTACCTGGTACTTTGCTTATCTCATAGAAATCATCAACCTTGTAATTGTCTTCTTTTTATAATTATTACATTTTAATCTTCCTTCATGGTGGAAAGATGTTTAAAGACTGCTTATTTTCCTTGCCACAGTCCAAATGTCTATAAAGAGTAGGAACTCAATATTTGTTGTCTGATTGAATGAATGAATCTTCTAATAACATAAAACATTTAATAAGACATTTAATCCATTTTATATGGATTCCTTGAGTAATAAAAGGTTTTGGTAACTTTCCCCCTTATGAATAAATTGTACTTTGTTGTTGCTAGAATTATGAATTAGTAACAATATTTGCAAGATTGATAGAGTATATGTTTACTAAATCTCCTATCTCTTGTGAATCCACAATCTATTGTTCTGGAGTCTTTTATTTTTAAATTATTCTTTAGGACCCATTTTTATCAAATCATAACTTAATGTTTATTTTAAATACCTAAAAGTATTTCAAAATCATATTCACAGGCATTTGAAAAGTCATATGAAGAATTACAGTCAACATGCTACATAATTTTCTGACTTCAATCTTTTTGACAGATTTCTGCTTGTCATTTTGCAAATGTTTTCTGGAAAATATTCTGTTGAACACAAACAAGTCATTTATTTCACATGATTCATTATGTGATTTCTGTTACTTTAAAAATAATCACCAAAATTCGAATATGAATTTAACCTTTACATTCCGAAGCAAAATACAATCCTAGTAATACTAACAATATAATAGCTGGCATATGTATAACATTGAATTACTTGTCGTATGTTTGCACAAAAATCTTCTCACTTTGATATTCAGCCAAGACTTTGTGAAAGATTTTAGTTAGCCTCACTGTGATAGTCTAGGAAATGAAGGCAAAGACAGGTTAAATGATTTTCCTGGGCCATAGTATTTTTCAGAGCTGGGAATTATGCCCAGGTATTCTGACTTGAGAGGTACTACTCTTTTAGTCATACCTCCTTAACTCGATGTTGGCAAATTACTGTGTTCAACTGTGATTAGTCTGAGACTACATTCTCAGTTGTGTTCTGTAAAGAACCTCTTGGCTATTCTATCAGGTAGAATAAATTAGGTCAGCACATATGCCCCTCAATGTGGGGTACTAAACCCCTTAGGGTAACTGATAAAGCTGCAGATTCCTGTATTGTATTTCAAATCTACAAAATTGGAATCCCTGGGATATTCTTATATACAGTGCAACTTTTCTGCCTCAAAAGGATTCTGGTTGTGCTGAATTATTGATCTCCTCAAGTCTCCAGGGCAGATGATCGCTGTGGAGTTTATGCAGCCCTGCTCATTTCCTCCAGCTTGCCTTACAAATAACATCATTTCTGTTTGTTCCACATTTTAGAAAAGGGTGGGAATCACTGTTGTTCACTCTGAATTTTGAGAAGCACTGTTGAGAGAGATAAAGATGCAGCTGGTAGGAGAATCACCATTTTTGTGATTATACTACTTTTGCAATTTTCACCAGTATTATAATAGGCCATAAATATGGATTGTGCTTTGTAGTTTCAGAAAGTATTTCAAGAATTTGTCTCAACTGATTTCCATAGGTTAGAGAAGCTTATTAGCAAATTGTCCAGAATCATTCAGTAAATTGGAAGATGTAATTCAAGTCTTGACCTGGGAATGCAGTACCATCTCAAAGACCACTCTGCTTTTCACACAAAGATTAGACTTTATGTACTTAATTACCCTCAATAACCTGAAAAATTGAACGTAGTTATTAATTGAAGTTTTTGAGGGGTTTGCTGGCAGTGGCTGTTTTTATATATAAATGAAACATTTTATGTTGCTTCCAGGTTCTGACCTCTCCTCTTTCTTTTCCCCACCAGGTGCTGAAAGGAACAGCTATGAAAAAAGAACCTCATTATTCTTAAGGAGTAGATTAGAAAGATTCAAGTTCACCCCCTACAATCTGACACACACACAGGAGGATGGAAGAGCAAGAGAGAAGAGAAGGTAGTTCCACTGTTCCAGCCTTGAAGAAATGTCTGATATATGGAATTCATCACCATCAAGCCAATTGCCAGCTTGAAACTTAAAAAACCTACTTGCTTCCCATAATTAGTACCCTATTCCTGCCAAGAAAATCTTGATAAAATCCCTTACAAAGCTGGCCTCCTTTAAACCATATCTACAATAGGTGAATAATATTAATTGGATATTTTAATTATGGATTCAATGTGCAAGCTTCATCAGAGAATAGCTGCTATTATAGTGTAGTACTCTTACTTTTAAATTGACCCAGTAATAACTCTGAAAGCTGTGTAAAGTAAATTTAAATCTTTATCCACAGACAATTGCTTTATCATTTGTTCCTATGTTCAGGAGGTACCAAGGTTAGGATGCTATTATGCATTGTGAATGTAAATTAAAATGTTCATTTATTTGCATCCTTACTCCAGTGTATCCTGAACGCAAAGAAGAGAGATGTAGAAAGGTTATCTAAAACATGATTCCAGTAGCAAAGAACAGTCATCATTCTAAAATAACATTTGATACATACCCTGCAAACTGAATTTTTACATAAGTTATTCCTTCTTAAATAAATAGTTGTGACTTTACATATATATATATATATAGTATTTTACAATTTGTGACTTATTTTTCTCTTCATTTGAATGTTTGCCAAAGACACAGCTTTTAACTTGTGATCTTAAACATGTCTCAAAATTTAAAAATTATTTTTAAAACATGCAGTGAAAGAAAAGTCACAGAATAGTGGTATAATATGCTAAAACATTATATTGATACTATTGGGTGGTTATAAAATCTCGAAATATATTTTTTATTGAGCTCACTTGATAATTTTTCTGGAATACACTAAAAATACTGTGTATTCAGTACAAATCAGAAACAAAAATGATCTTAGACAACACATCAGAGATTCATATGAGGGATAGATGAAAATTCTGCAATAATGTACTACGCTCATTGCAACTTTGCAGAGCACACTGAAGTATGCTTTGGTGCCAATGGACAATACAATCAGATAATTTATTATGAACCACTTCAACATATTTGCCCATGTTTCCAGTCATTAAGACCACATTGTTTAATTGCTTTTATAAACATTTGGCTGCTGAAAACTCTACCCTTCAATTCCATTAATACTTAATATAATTCAGTTAAGTGCCGGGAGTCACTATAACACCTACGACAATTACCTGCTTATAAAAGGAATGTGCATTTTTTTCCTCCTCAGAAATCTTAGGCCCCAATTACCCACAAAATAAGACATAAAAACTCTTACCCTTGCAGTTTTATCCTCCAAATTATACCCATTTATTGGTTTCCTGAACTTATAATTCACTGTTTAACTTCAGGTACACTGCATTTCTTTAATTCGGATTACACACTGTTTAACACAAAATTCCTAATCATGATCACTTTCATATTTTTACTCATATTATTTAATCTAACTGGAACTATAGTTACTAAGCTAAACTAGGTTATTTTTAAGTGCCACAACTGTTAGAAATGCCTCCAAAGAAATATGACCACTCCTTTTTTTCTTTTTTCTTTTTTCACTAATGAAGCCATCTGAGTCTGGAGTTTCCTTTGTGAGAAGTTTTTAAGTTAAAAATCCAGTGTCTTTTTTTATGGGTTGTGGTAAGCAGAAATAATTGTCCCACAAAGATATCTACACCCTAATCCTAGTAACTTGTGACTATGTTTACTTATATGGAAAAAAGGACTTTGCAATGTGATTAACTTAAGAACCTCCATACAGTGAGAATATCCTCGATTATCTAGGTGTGACCAATCTAATCTAAAGTCTAAAATGACATAAGTCATTAAAAATGGAGAATTTTTCTCAGCTGTGGTCAAAGGTAGATGTGACTCTGAAAGAGAGAAACAGAGAGAAGCAACGTTGCTGGTTTTGAAAATGAAAGAAGGGGACCATGAGCCAAGGACTATGGCTGGACTATAAAAAATGGGTAAGTCAAGGATGCAAATTCTCCCCTAGACCTGAGAGAAAGGCAGGCATTCCTGCCAAAACCTATATTTTAGTCTAGTGAGACCCTTATCAGCCGTCTAACCTAAAGAAATGTAAAAGAATGAATTTCTGTTGTTTTAAGCCACTAACTAGTAATTTTTAGAACAGCAATAGAAAAATGAATACACAGGTGTCATAAAATTTTCTTTATATTCTTGAATCACTGCAATTTGTGCACATATAGTTGTTCATAGCATTCCCTTACATGCCTTTTTATTTCTGTAAGGTCAGTAGTCTATGAAGTAGAAATTCGAGTCTTTACTCTTTCCTTGTCAGTGTATGTAAAGTTTTGTCAATTTTGTTGATATATGAGATCTTTTCAATGAACCAAATTTTGGTTATGCTGAATTTCTCTTTTGTTGTTCTAGTACCTATTTCATTAATTTCTACTCTAACTTCATTATTTCCTTCCTTTATTTGCTTGAGGTTTAGTTTGTTCTTTTATTGTTCAGTGTCTTAAGGTGGAAGATTATAGATTTTTTTTAATGTAGGCATTTACAGCTATAAACTTACCTCTGAACACTATTTTAGCTGCATTCCATATGGTTTTATGGTGTGTATTCATTTTCATTCATCTCTAACATATATATTTTTAAATTTCCCTTGTGAATTCCTCGTTGACTTATTTAGAAGAGTGTTGTTTCCCTTCCACATATTTGTCAATTTCCAAATCTTGCTTTTGTTATTATATTCTAAACTCATATCACTGTGGTCAGAAAATAAACTTTGTATGATTTAATTTCTTTTAAGTTTATTAAAGCTTGTTTTACACCTAACATATGGTCTATCCTTTAATATGTTCCATGTGTACTTGAGAAGAATATATGCTTTGCTATTGCTGGGTAGAAGGTTCTATAGATGCCTATTAGATCTAATTCATTTGTAGAGTTCTACCACTCTTCTATTTCCTTGTTGATCTTTTGTTTACTTGTTCTATCCATTATTGAATGTAGGGTATTAAGGTCTCCAACTACTGTTGTTGCACTGTGTATGTCTCCCTTCAATTCTTTCAATTTTTGCTTCATGCATTTTGGTGCTGTGTTGTTAGGCGAACATGTTTTTGTAATTGTTATATCTTCCTGATGGATTGCCCTTCTTATCACAAAAAAAATGACCTTCTTTACATTTTTTGTTTAAAAGTCTCTATTGTCTGGTATTAGTGCAACTTTTCTAGCTTCCTTGTGGTTTCTGTTTGCTGCAAGAAACCACAAGGAAGGGCTGAGAAAGGATACTGATGCTTAATGTATGTAGAATTTTTAGTTAACTTGACTGTGAAAGTGTGGAAATGAATAGAGTTGATGGTAATACATTATAATGAGTATAACTAGCACGGCTGGTTTTTAAATTGGATTGTGGCTGAAACGGGTATTCTAGGCACATAAATGTCAACTGAAATAAAGCTAGAGAATTATCTAGGGACTGTATAACATAGTGAACCCAGAAGAGGATGAGGATTTTGACTAATAGTACAAATAAAATAATGTTCTTCTATAAACTAGAACAAATATATGTAACTATTACAAGGTGGTAAAAATATGGTCATACATGGGAAAAATACAATTAATGTAAATTATGGACTATAGTTAACAGAAATATTGTGATATTCTTGCATCAATATCAAAGAAGATACTATATCAATGCTAAGGGTCAATAATAGAGGGGTATGGGATTTTTTCTTTTGGACTAAGGAAAACATTAAAAAATTTACTGAGGTGAAGACTGCACAACTCTGTGATGAAACTGAGAGCCACTGAGTGTACAATTTGTGGTTAAAAGTACTAATATGAGAGTGTTTTCTCATGAACTATAACAAATGTACAATACTAATATAGGGGGTATATGGAAAAAAATATACCAAATGTAAGCTATAGACGATAGTCAGTAGTAATAATTTGATGATATTCTTTCATAATCTGTAACAAATATTCCACAACAATGCAAGGTGTTGGTGGAGAGGTGTTGTGTGAGAATTTTGCACATTATACATGACTATGTTATAAGCTTACAACTTCTCTAATAAAAAAAAAGAGGGAAACAGATGTAGTTCAAGTGGTTGAGTGCCTTCTTCCCATGTACAAGGACCCCGGTTCAATCTCTGGTACCTCCTAAAAAACAGACAAACAAACAAAACAAACAAACCAACAAACCCAACTCTCACTGGGGAGCAGATGTAGCTCAGTGGTTGAGCACCTGCTTCCTATGTACAAGGTCCTGGGTTCACTCTCTGGTACCTCCTAAAAAAAAAAAAAATATATATATATATATGTATATATATATATATGTATATGCATGCTAAAGAAAAAAAGCAAGAAAATGACATTGTTGAGATGGATCAGCAGAACCAGCCAATCAGAGGATATAATTAGCCCTCTGGCATGAAGAGTCAGGCTTCATCTAAGAAGAGAATATACAGGTTATAAAAGCTTTGCCTTTTCAGCAGTTAATCCATTAATATGGAGACACTTGACTAAAAACCAGTCCATATTTCAGTCAAATGCCAGCAGAAGCCAGCGGAAACATTAACAGAAAACTGTTTCCTCTGCCTAGGTTATTATATAAGCTTCACTTGGATCCATATGCCATCGGGTGAGGATAAAATTTTACTGATGTTGTGTACGTGGGTCATGGTATGTTTGTTTGTGTCAAAGGGAAAATAAAGAAAGGGCCTAGGTGAAAAACGTTGAGAGTGATCATTTATGTAAAAGAGACTGAGTTAAACTTACAGTTAAACTAGAAGAGACTGTGTTAACTTGAATGGACAAATCACCCTTTGTCCATACAAGTCAACTGTTTTTGTTTGTTTTTGCACACAAGAGGTAGATAAGCTCAGTCACGGAAAACAGAGAAAAGTTCTTTCTTCTTCTCATATCTGTAACATTATGTGTGAAGTTTGACTGTGCTATATGACATAATCCTTCTAATATATTGTGCATCAGTGGAATCCTCCTGGTAATACCTTTCTAATTTTAACACAGCCTAAGTTTTATTGAATTATCATTGAAAAGTATATTGCAAGTAAATACTTCACATAGTCCCCCAGTTCCAGAGAAGTGTGACAATAAAAATTAAAAGGTTGCAAAAGGAGAAAATATTAAACTATCTAAGCAAACAAAACATTGGATTTGAACAACAAAGGGAGCTGTCTTTGTTCTTAGAAACTTAAGAGACAGACAGAAAGTTAGATAAGAACCAGACTAAGTCAAGCAGACATGCTTTTGGAAACGTGAAGATAACAGTGACTCTGCACGAGAAGTTGCAATGAGATATTTCTATTGATCACTATTTGACAAGTATATAAATATATAATCTTGCTGGTCAATATTTATAAATCAAGTATTATGTTATCAAACAAAACTTAATTGCTATTTTTATTGCTGATGATGGCTGTTTTTTTTCCTTTCTACCTAGCACTAGACTTTCTAAAAATGACCATCTGAGCAGCCATTGGAGACTGTAGCTGGCCAGAAGCACCATTATTCATCCATTTTCAGGGCTCAAATTTGCCTCATCCAGTGACTGCCGAAGATTCTCTCCTCATTCAGTGGTGGCTTTAGGTTTATAAGGAAAAGACTAAAAATATCAGCAAGAAATGTCACCTGGTGACTTGTTTTAAAGCTACAGTTGCACCTACTTTATACTCTCAAAAGTGGCTTCTTGGGTGCAACACTTGACCACTGACTTTTAACTAAGTATAGTAAGTGCTTCAATTTCCTCAGTTCATGGATTAGCCACACATACTGAATTAATAGCAGAATGACAATTCATTAATTTACCTTGAGAATTATATTTGCCAATTCTCCTCTGGTTCCCCAAGTCTCTCACAGCACAAACTATATAGGAAGCCAGTGTTATTCTTGGAACTTTTCTCAGAGAGGTAAGAATCATAGTAAGGGGAATTCACTGTATAAAGTAATGGCTAAGGACCACAAAGGTTATGGAAGATGGGCTTATCTCCAAATATCAGTGGTAAATTGATAAGACATCAATAGCCCTGGTCCAAGGTTCTCTTCCTCTTGATGACACTGGGTATCCACTAGCAAGTTATACTTCTCTTTTGTACATTAATCTTTTAGTAATCTCCTCTTGTTTGCCCCAGTTAAAACAATGATCCCAAAGCAGTAGTCTCCTCACTTATCATGGAGCTTCTTAGAATAATGATCAGAGGTAGAAAGAAGACGACTCTGACATTGCATTCTTATGTCTGTGATAGAAAATATACCTGATGGCTAAATAAATTTGACCAGTAGTTGTTTTTAGAAACACAGCTGTGATCAGTCATAAGAAAATTCAATTTGTGAACTGTGGCCCTCCCCTCCTCCTCCAATTTAAACTGTTACTTTGGAGGATGATTGCCTCAAACAAAAGTTATTCTTAAATTTGCAGAATGAATCAATACACAGTACCTTTTAATAGAAAATTTTCTTTAGTAAACTTAAACCTTTCATAGACGATTTTATTACTTGATGGGAAAATTGCACTAGACAGAACATTAAAGCTGGTATTGGGAGCAACTGTTAATTGATAAACATATCATTTCAGATTTCTTATACTCCTTTAATAGAATCAGAGAAAAATATAGCATTCAATTCACAAAAAAATTGAATAAAACACATTTTAGAATTCATTTTCTGTGAATATTAAGGTACATCTGTATTAAGAATGCTCTATTCACAATTACTAGCAAACTCATCTAAAACACAAATAAGTAAAATGTTAATGCAATGAATGGATTTTTTTTTACTTGGGGGCTGGAGAATTTAAAATGCATTACCATAGGTTAACTGTTTATTCTTTCAGGTATTATGCACAAGACACTATGTTTGGCAATATAGAGAAAAATATTGTGATAGAATATAACAAGTTAATATTTCTTGGGTACTTGTGTTCTCTCAGCACTGAGACAAACTCTTCACTTGGATTAGCTCATTCAATTCCTTCATAAGCCTAGAAAATGTGTTTCAGCATCACCCACTGTTTATACGTGAGTAAAATGACAATAGAGGTAGTTTTAAATATAGTGTGCACTTATATCCCAGTTTTCCCAAATGAGTTCTCATTTATGCCAGTTGTTCCCATATAATTATGAATAGCAACCCTTTTCTCCTGTGCAAAAAAACACTGTCCCTTGGATAATAAATGATATGACCATCCTATTTAAATAAATTGACCAAGGTCATACAGCTAGTTGGCAGAGCTGTTCCTCCAATACTATTTTCCTGAAGCCAGAGCCTAAATCATACCATTTCACACAGCTAGGGAGTGTGGATTCTATTTCATTGTTTCATTGTCCTGTATCGTGTGTGGGCATACACACATATATACACATGTATGCATGTTTATTTTAATGGAACATCTCTCAATATCTTCAAATGAAGCATATTAGTTTCCTTCCAAAATTTTCTCCATCTCCCCACATTCATTATATCGTACAATGGCACAAATTATTTACTCCAGGAGTATGAGAGTCAACCTAGCATATTTCCTCTTCTTTATTCATCCAAACAATATCACCAAATACTATCAGTTCCTTTCCCTTATTTTCTCAAATCTTCCTTTCATTCTGTAGCACCAAAATATCTTCCTACGGTAAAATATATCAAATTATTTTCCTTAGGTCACACAGAATAAGTAAGAGGACGCCCCATTTGTTTGGTACCCTTCAGTTCTATCTCCCTTCCCAGTAATCCTTGTTAACAGTTTGGTATTTGTTCTTCTTAGACTAATTGTATGCATTGGTGGTCATGTATCTTGGGTGTCAGTCTTTTCCCTTATAATCCTCTTTAATTTCTTTCACATAATTCACTTAGACATACACACTCACACATGAAGTATGCACATAAAATATGCACCTGGACATTAGTTAATAATAGAGAATTAAGTGAAGATTTCATAAAAGATATGAAAGGGAGCATTAACAATAATGTCTATTATCCCAATATTAAACGTTATTCTCTTTCATTTTCTTCCAAAATGTTTAGAGTTCTAATTTCCCCCACTGTTTACATTTTTATTCCATATGGAAATTATTTTCATATAATTTCTGGCAATCTTTCTTGACCCTACATGTTACCATTATCATATTCTTAATGTGTAGTCATGGGTCAGAACCTGAACTCTAGTTTACTTCACTCTTTTATTACTTTTCATAGCTATAGCTTCATGGTATGCTTTGAAGTATATTGGGTGACTTCTTATATTCTAAATTTACCCCTATTTTATTTGTGCATACACTTTCAGATGAAATTTAGAATCATATTATTACATTTCATTGAAATTCATTTGGCTATTGATTGGCATGTCATGGAATTTATAGGTTAATTCTGGAAAACTGATATCTGTAAAATATTAAATCTGTATCTTCAGGTCAAGAAGATATTTCTACATCTTTTCATCTTCTCTTAGGACTCAATTTTTTCCTAATTTTTTAATCTGTTTTTATATAGGTTTTTCAAATTTCTTATTACACTCAAACTTTAAAACCTTTTGATTATGATTCATATTGTGATGGGATTATTTTTCTAAATACATTTTCTAAATGTTTATTCTTTATGTAGAGAATAATATCATTACAGATTTTTAGGAACACATATCTACTTTTAAAATCTATTGGAATGTTATCTTTTCAATAGCCATCTTCTGAAAGCACTGTTATCTTGCTAATCCCTTACTTAAAAATCTCCTAATCCTGTCCTATCACCTCAAGGATAAGCTATTAAAATGTCATTGATGTGCCATATTACCAGGATTCTTCTTAATTCTGCAGTTTAAACTCTTATCCCCTCCTTCACTATAGCTTAACTGATTAGCTTCTCATTCCTGAATGCACCTCTCATTCTTATTCTCTCTCAGGCCTCTATTCAATTGTTCATAGAGTCTCACCTATTGGGAAAACACATCCTTTCCTCCTGGATTCTTCTTAACTACATCATCATCAGCTCTAAGAATGGTATCTTAATATCTTCTTAGGAGTCAACCCAGACCACTTCCTTATCTGTACTACTGAAAGCCTCTCATCATTATTCTACATGTACCCTTTTCAAAGGCCTTATTACTCTTTGCTTAAAATATTATCTTTTCCTGACTGCCCTACTAAACTTCGTTATTTGAGAAACTTCATGGCACAATCTTGTCTTTCCCCCGTATCCTCAATACCTACATATTTTAATGGCCAGCCTTCAGTAGTCACTCAGTAAAGCAGTGTTTTGTTGCTTAATATCTGGATTACGGATCAATGCTCTGCCCAAGGATTCCTGTAGTTAATCTCTAAACAGATTTCCAGTTCTATAATTTGTTTTTATTAACACAAAATTATTTATGCCATTTTTAGGCCTAGTAGGATTTTATAGCTTACGTAAGAGTTGTCACTTGACACAAAGGCAGTATTAGATTTCATTTAGTTTCTTTTGGTCTAGAATGTGGGAAGTTGGTTAGAGTAGGTAAAGGCTAAATTATTTTTGTTTCTTGACACAATCTTTAGAACAAAGTAGAGGATGATACACTCAAATAAGGTATATACATGCTACAATGCTTATACACATGTGAGTAATACATATGTGAATATGTATCTGAATATTCATATTCATAATACAAGCTATATTGCTAAGTGAATATGTATTATACATATGTACCTCCATATTTTAATGACATGTATTATTGTTACTCCTGAAAATCCATGAGGATTCTTTCTATGGGATAATTTTAAAATTTCATAAACTGTTAATATCATTCTCTTTATTGTTTAATTATGAATTCTCTGCAATAATTGGTTTCAAAAACTTTCTTGGCAACATGAACCAAATCAAATTCTGGCACTAAACCTGTTTGACTCGATTAACATAATATTTAACAAATTACTAGGAAGCTTGAAAGGTGAAACATAGAGGTATAATTAGCATATCAAAGAATACTATTACTCCACAATTTATAGAAGTACAAGAGAAAAGCTGTTTCTTCTTTCATGTTTTCCTTTTCCCTCATCCTGGAACTGTACCAATATTGTCAAACAATTATTATC
>JAQZBX010085050.1:0-13176 GCA_029593785.1 Cabassous unicinctus | reverse complement strand
GGAGCAGAAAATTTCCATCCTGTTCTATTAGTGAGAGGATTGGTGACTTTTTTCCTCTCTTCCTCAGTCCTACAGCTGCAAGAAACTGAATTCTGCCAACAATCTGTATGAGTTTGGAAACAGATTCTTTCCCAGTCTCCAGATAAGAGTCCAGCCCAGATGACACTTTGACTTCTGCTTTGTAATAGTTTAAGCAAAGAATTCAATCAAACCTGCCCATACATCTGACCTACAGAACTGGGTCAGAATAAATGGATGTTGTTTTAAATCACTAAATTTGTTATAATTTGTTACAAAGCAATGGAAGATTAATACAGATAAGTAAATATCTTTGTTCTTAACTTTAATAATTAAATTTATATTGTTTTCACAAATAAACTTTAAAAAATAATATTTATTTTATTTTTAAAGAAACTTTAGATTACATAAATGTTACATAAAAAATATAAGGGATTCCCATATGCCCCACTCCATCCCTCTCCCACAATTTCTCACATCAGTTTTTATGGCAAGAGACTTCAAAGTCAGGAGGTCATTCTGGAGGTTACCCTTATGCAAGACTCAGGATCTCACTGAGTAAACAGTGCCTCAGGGACTCCTGAGGGCTCTACAGTCACCCAGAAACTATAAGTAGCACAGACAGCTCAAGTATTCACCGCCCTGTCAGTGGGCCTTATTTTGGAATTTATACTCCCTAGTGTAACAGAGTTAGACTCATTTATAGGTTCTCTGCACCTGGCTCTTCTGCCCCTTTTATTTGAACCCATAATTAGCACTGTGCTTGATAAATATATGTCCCAGAGACTTAAATCTTTGATCTGTCTATGTGCCAAGTTGAGCCCTGAATTTCAGCAGAATTGCAACACCTACTCTCCAGTTCATTGGACTCACCCAGGAAAACTAACAAGGAGATGATGATGGACAACACCCATCCCAAGAAACAGAGTGTCTGCAACTGCAAGCAAGATAGTTCCATTCATTTGCCCCATGGGATCTAAGCTCCCTTTCAATTAGAAGCAGAGTCGGCATCACCATCACAAAATCCTCAAGATTGGAGCAAATAAACTTTTAAAGTTATTGCCATCTCCATCCCCTCAACTTACATACTTTGTTTAGAGTTGTGAGTTTTTGGTATCTTTGAAGTGCTGTCTCATTGGGGAATTGAACTGATAATACATGATCTCAGCAAACATACTAAACACTGGTTGCTTTTTAAATGTTTATAATAGGCTTAGAATCTAGAAATTTTCTCTTCACATGATGAGATATTTTTTACCCTTTTGATGTAATAAATAGATAATTTCAAAGACTGTCAAAATTATTAAATGATAAATTATATTGTGCTTACTGTTTTACAGACGTATTGTCTCCTCTTTCCAAATTAATTTACCAATTTTTTCCTAAGTGGTATAAATGTAAATCCCAAGAAGCTGGAACCCAGTATATACTCACTGACAAAAAAAGGGAAGAATAAACTTAGAGTGTAACCTGCCCTGAATGCTTTATCTACTGAGTATCATTATCCAGATCTTTTGACTTCTTGTCTTAGGACTTGCATAACTCTACTTTCAGAGAGTTATGAACAAGCAATCCCAATCAGAATTCCCAATGGAATTTTTAAAGAATATAATAATTTACTCTCATATTTAAATGCATGGATTAAGTTCTACAAAAAGTTAAAGCAACTGAAAGAAAAGAGTATAAAGAAGGAGGCACTTGTCCTACCACATGTTATAATGCTATTATTAATTATTAGATTGGTGAACATATATAAAAATAGATACTAATATGTGTGTATGTGCGTATTAGTCAGCCAAAGACATGCTGATGCAAAATGCCAGAAATCTGTTGACCTTTTTAAAGGGTATTTATTTGGGGTAGAAGCTTACAGTTACCAGGCCATAAGGCATAAATTATTTCCCTCACCAGGTCTGTTGCCACGTGTTGGAGCAAGATGGCTGCTGACATCTGCAAGGGCTCAGGCTTCCTCTGAAGGCTCCGTGATCCCAGCGTCTTCCAATATCAGCTATAGGATGGGATAAATCTCATCTTTTCCCCCAGGCTCATTTCTCTCTGGGATCAGCTGCACTGCTCTCTCCACGAGGCCAGCTGTAGACTATCAGGCAAATGGCTCATCTCTCTTCCCGGGGCCTTTGCTGTGTCTAATGTAGCCTTCTCTCTCTCCTCACGTAACTGCATCTCTGTGTATTTACTTCCCGGGGCTCCAGCATTCAAAACTTAACTTTCTCTTCTGCCATGTCATTTCCTCTGTGAGTCCCCATCCATCCAGGGGGTGGGGACTCAATGTCCTACTGACATGGCCCAATCAAAGCCTTAATCATTATTTAATCAAGTAAAAGTGAAACCTCTGAACCCAATCCAATCTAATACACCCAGAGGAACAGATCAGTTTACATACATAATCCGATATCTATTTTGGAAATTAATTAATAATACCAAACTGCTTCAACGTGTATTTAAGTATATTTCTGTCTGTTTTATATCCTCTATCAAGCTATTTATAAAACCATGAGTTCACATTAATACTGCAAGATTCCATCTACTTTTCTTTCCCTTATCATATTTGCAACTCCCGTTTATAAGAGTGCAAACCTTCGATACCATTATATTAAATGTATTAAATAAAAAAATTATTAATATAAATATAAGTATATGAAGGCCTAAATGCAATGATACCCTAGTATAAATGAGCACACCAAGTGTATAGATCTTGGTTTCTAAACATCATTTTCCACAAAAGGATCCAAGGCTTCTTGGAGGAATGGCTAATTCCATGGCATAGGTAGAGGAAAGCACCGCTAGGGGAAGGTATAGGTAGAGAAAGTATAAGATAAACCTGAAATACATTGTTGTGCTAGAAAATAAGAAGGTACCTATAAAAGGGTAGGGACTTGCCAAATGATAAAGTTACATGAGCTATAATTTTCCCATGTATCATGGAAACTAATTTAAAAAGGCCCATACTTGTCAAATCTGGAAGAATTTGAGAATCAGAATAAATAGTCACATAATTATAACTCACCACAAGAATCCATGGATCCAAACAGATATAAACAAATAAATTAATAAATAAGTAATTGGAAAAACAGGGAAAGCTCTTCTTTAACTTCGAATGCTAACTAATAAAAATAGAATAATATGTGGTTAAAAATCATTCATGGATGCTAGAAACAGTGGAGGAGGGATTTTGACTCTGAACAAAATAATATAATAAAAAATTTATCATAGCAAATTACTTTTTAATTATAAAGGAAAATTGGCAAAACTGTGGGCAAAACCTATGATAAGGTGGAAGGAGTGGTTTGGCAGTGGATGGGCATAATGATAGTGCAGGGATATGAGTGGGGTCAATGGTGCTGGAGTGTGAGGTGAGCAGGGGGTTGGTTGGACTATCATGGAATGGGGGGTTGGGTAGAGGAAGGAATAGATGCACACTCGGGATTTGTAGGTCTGTGGCTGAAGCTATAATGGTGGGAATATTCTCTTGGCAAATATGGCAGGGGAGGGTTACTAGTGCAGGTGTTGGTGACGGGGGATATGTAGGAAAGGGTGCACCTGGGGCATGCTTCTATGGAATATGAATGTGTTCATCTTGGCATAGGGTGCTATCTCAGTGGGTAAAGATCCAACCAATAGACAAGAAAATATTAAACTCCCATCCTGGGGAGTTCTGCTACATTCTCAAATAGAGGGGCAAGGAACTCTCAAGTACATAGCCAGTGCTTAATAAAGAAAAAAAAAACAGATGAGTATGTCAAGCATTCAATATTAAGGGATGTAACTATGAACCCTATTATTCAAAAATTGAAACTTCGTGGTTACCATATGTTCTGAGGGGAGGGGGAGGGAATAATAGGTGAAACATAAGGCATTTTTAGGGCATTGGGATTGTTCTGCATGATTTTGAAATGACAGATATAGGGCATTATACATTTTGTGAAAACCTATAAAAGTGTACAGTGCAAAATGTAAACTATTGGCCATGGTTAGTAAAAATGCTTCAGTATTTGTTCATCCATTTTAACAAATGCACCATACTTATGTAAGATGTTACTTTCTGAAAGACTTCTTATTGCTCAAGGGTGACCTCTCTTTGAGCTAAACTCAGAATATAAACTCACAGCCTTTCCCTTGGCATGGGATACGACTCCTGGGGATGGGCCTCCCTGGTACCGAGGGATTATTACCAAGTGCCAACTATAGATGCATTTGGAAAAATACCTTGACCAAAAGGGGTAAATATTAAATTCAAATGAGTTTTTATGGCTAAGAGATTCAAAGTGAGTCAGAGGTCATTCCAGAGGTTATGCTTACGCATGTCTCGGGAGGATCTCACTGACTGCTGCAGTAAACAGTGTCTCAGGAAGAGGTGCTCCTGAGGCTCTAGAGAGGTCTAGACACTGTAGGCAGGACATACAACCCCAGGAAATTGGCATCCCATCAGTGGGTCTCACATTGGACTATATGATAACCTATCTCCCCAATGTATCAGAGTTAGACTCATTTATAATTTCCCTACACATGGTTCTTCTGTCCATTTTATTTGAACCTATAATTACCATTATACTCATTAAATATATGACCCAGTGTATTAGTCAGCCAAAGGAGTGCTGATGCAAAATACCAGAAATCAGTTGGTTTTTATATAAAGGGTATTTATTTGGGTAGAAGCTTACCAGGCCATAAAGCGTAAGTTACTTCCCTCACCAAAGTCTATTGCCACATGTTGGAGCAAGATGACTGCCAATGTCTGCAAGGGTTCAGGCTTTCTGGGTTCATCTCTTCCCAGGGCTCCATTTCTCTCTGGACTCAGCTCCTCTGGTTCCTCCACAAGGTCAGCTGTAGACTATTAGGCTCTCTAGCCTTTGCCTCTCTCCAAAATGCCAGCTGTGAACTATCAGGCGAATGACTCGTCTCTTTTTCCCAGGGCCTTCTCTCCTTCCTCACGACCAAGCTCCTCTGTATGCTTACTTCTCAGGGCTCCAGCTCAAGACTCCGCATCAGAACTCCAACTCAAAAACTCCAACTCTGTCCTTTGCCATGTCTTTTATCTTTGAGACCCTACCCACCGAGGGCTGGGGTTCAATGCTCTACTGACATGGCCCAATCAAAGCCCTAATCTTAACTTAACCATGCCCAGATGAACAGACCAGGTTACAAGCATAATCCAATATCTATTTTTGGAATTCATAACTATATCAAATGGCCAAACTGCTACACCCAGAGACTTAAAATCATCAGGCTGTTCATCTGCCAGTTGAGCCCTGACTCTCAGCAGAGTTGTAGGCAACACCTACTCTCCAGTCATCCATTGACAATTAACAAAGGATGATAATGTACAAAACCCATCCCCATAAAACATAGAGTATCTACAACTGCAAGCAAGACAGTTCCATCCATCTGCCCTATGGGATCTAAGCTCCCTTTCTATCTGAAGCAGAGCAGGCATCACCATCCCCAAATCCTCAAGACTGAGGAATGAACAAACATAAGGGGGGGATGCAACTGTGGACCAAAGTAAACTTATTATTATTCTAGTAATGAAACAATTTGCAACATTGATAAAAAGACAGTGGTCACCAGAAGTTCTGAGGGGAGGGAGAGGGAAGAATAAGTATAACATGGAGCATTTTGGGGACACTGGAATTGTTCTGCATGATATTGAAATAATAGATATAGACCATTATACATTTTTTAACAAAAAATAAAAATTTTGTGGTGCAAACTGTAACCATAATGTAAACTATAGACCATGGGTAGTAGCAATGCTTCAAAATTTGTTTATCAATTGTAAAGAAATGTACCACAATAATGAAAGATGTTGTTAGTGGGGAAAAGTGGAGGGGAGGGTGGTGTTATATGGGAATCCCCTACATTTTCAATGTAACATTTATGTAATTAAAGCTTCTTTAAAAATAAAGAAAATACAGGAAAAAAGGGAAAGAATGAAAGGTTGTGACAACGAAAGACAATATGTGAGCCTAGCTTCATGAAGGGAGTACATTATCAGAATAACTGACAAAATTTAAGTAGGGATTATGGTTTAGAAAATATCTTTAAATCCATTTTATAGTTTCTTATTTTAAGAATATACTGTAGTTATATAAGAGCATACTCTTGCTTTTAGGATATGCATATGGAAATTTTAGAAGTAAAGAAGGACACTGTATACAACTTACTCTCAAATCTTCAGAAAAAAATAAAAAATTATATAAATGATATGTATATATGATAATGCATAATCAAAGCATGCAAAATATAAGTAATTGGAGAATCTGGATAAATGGCACAAGAGAGATAGATATTTGTGCTATTAGGTGCAACTTTTTCTGCAAGTTTGAAAAAAAAATTGACTGTTTAACCAAGAATTCTACAAAGTTAAAATTAGAACACAGATTGGGCAAAAAACATTTAATGTTTAAAATAAACATAGCATTACAATATAAAACATTCAAAAACTATTCTGAATGTAGAAAATTTTGTAGAAAAATTTGTAAAGGACATGAACAAGCTTTACAGAAGAGGAAAATTAAAAAATCTAAAAAGTATATCCAAGGAAGGCACAAAGTCATAATTTATGAGAAGCATATAAATTAAAATGAGTTATTAATTAACTCCTTCCACAGAGCCTACACCATTCTCTTACTAGTATTGCAGAAATATTCTTGTCACTTCCAGTCCCTCCTACCATAGGCATTATCCACCTTTATTATTATTTGCCATTTGAACTGTATGTCTATCACCTGGAGAGCAAAATGAACTATACGGTCATATAGTATGGTCAATATACTATAAAGCACTATGCAATAGCTTGAAGAAATGGATTAGAGACATAGAAAGTAACAATAACAAATATTAATAGCATAATTCTTATGAAAAAAGTATGAAACATGTGACTCAATACAGTTTATACAAATTGATAGTATACCTACACAAAACAATGCTGTTCATTTTGCAAAAACGTATTCATTAAACACATTAAAATAGTTGCCTAAGTGAGGGCCAAATAAGAAAGTAGTATGAGGAAACTGAAAAAGACTTCCAAATATTAGGCTATATCCTATGTAGTTAATCCTGTTCTATTAACCACAGCCCATCTTCCACCACATTCTTCTCACCTCCATGGTTTCTGATGAGAAATCGGTACTCTGTTTTATTAAGTTCCCTTGTATGTGATGTATTGCTTTCCTCTTGCCGTTTTCAGAATCCTCTCTTTATCTCTGGTACTTGTCATTCTGAATAGTAGGTGTCTCAGGGTAGGTCTATTCGGATTTACTCTGTTTGGGGTACGTTGTCCTTCTTGGATATTGATATTTATGTCATTCACAAGGGTTGGGAAGTTTTCGGTCATTATTTCCTCAAATATTCTTTTTGCCCCTTTTCCATTCTCTTCTCCTTCTGGTACACCAATAATGTGTGTGTCTGTGCATTTTGCATTGTCATTCAATTTCCTAAGACCCTCTTCCATTTTTTCTATTCTTTTCTCTTTTTGTTCTCCCGTCTTTTCAAGTTCAGATGTCCAGTCCTCTCATTCACTACTTCTGTCTTCCTTCAATTCAAATCTTCTGTTATTTGCCTCTAATATAGTTTTTTTTATTAACTTTTTTTAATCCCCCCCTGCTTTTTGTTGTTTGTGCTCTCTGTCTGCCCTCTGCGTCCATTCGCTGTGTGTTCTTTCCGTGTCTGCCTGTCTTTTCTTATAATCTTTTCTCTTTAGGAGGCACTGGGAACCGATCCTGGGAACTTCGGTGTGGGAGAGAGGGACTCAACTGCTTGAGCGACCCCATCCACCTGGTCCGCTGTGTCCCCCACCATCTCTCCTCTGTATCTCCCCCTGTTGTGTTGCCTTGCTGCACCAGCTCGGCTCTCCACAGGGTGTGAGCCGTCAGCTCTCCACAGAGTGTGGACCAGCTTGCCTTCACCAGGAGGTCTCAGGAATTGAACCCCGGGCCTCTCATATGGTAGAAGGGAGCCCAATCACTTGAGCCACATCCGCTTCCCATGCCTCTAATGTAGTTTTAATCTCATCTATTATCTCTTTCATTCCCATAAACTCTGCTACTTTTCTTTGCAGGCTTTCAAATTGTTTTTATGCTCACCTAATGCCTTCTTAATATCTTTTATCTCTTTAGTCATATTTTCCTTCAATTCCTTGAGTTGAGTTAGGAGACTTGTGTGTTAGTCGTTAATTTCTTTAATCCTGTGTCTCTTCAAGATTTTTGGTTTGTTCCTTTACCTGAGCCATCTCTTCCTGTTTCTTAGTATGGCTTGTAATTTTTTGCTGATGTCTAAGAATCTGGGTATGTTGGTGAATTTACTCTGACCTTCAATTTCTCTCCCTTGCTTAGTGGTTTTGTTTCACAGCTCTTTGATTTGGGGTTCAACTTATTCTAATTCTTTAAAATTGTCCAACTTAAGATATCAGAATAGAGCCAGGGACTCACCAATGGGGCACAGCTTCACTCCAAGGGACTGGGATGAAAGACTCCTAACAGTAATTTTTCTCCTTGCAATTTCTCAGCCGGTCAGAAGATGGTGATCATTGGTGAATCTTTCCATAGAGGTTTGCCTTTCCATCTCCACTAGCTCATGATTCTGGTTTGGTCAGAGCCAAGATTCAATGCAGTGTCTGCTGGCCAAAGTCACTGACGAGAAACCACTCTCTGACTTCTGCTGTACCCTCCCTCTTCCCAGGAAGGAAGATATCTGTTCCCCTCTTCCTTGGCTGTAGTCAGCCATGGGTTTTATCCACGCTGTTCACCTTGATGGTGGGAGATGGATGCCAGTCCACATTGTATGGGTTAGCAACTCAGTTTTTCATTTCAGCTTCTTCTTTCTGTCGCTCCCCCTCCTGGAGGATGCACAGCACTCCCCTGGGCTGCAGATCCCCAGAGCAGCTCCCTCAGCTTTTTGCCTTCCACCATTGTTTTTGTGAGAGAGTTGAGCCCCACCTACCTACTCTGAAGCCATCTCCAAGGTTATGGATCTTTTAATGATTTTTATTTTGCAAACAGTTTGTAGTATTTATTATGTGCCTGGTTTCATTCTAAATACTTTATGAATACTGACTCATTAGATCCTCATTACAATAACTCGAGGGCACTTCCATCATTATCCCCATTGTACAAAGAGGAAACCTAGGTGCAGAGGCTAAGAAACTTGCTCAATGTCATAGTATTTTACAATGGTGGTGCTTATATTTGAGCCTTACACAGTTGGACTCGAGAGAATACATAGTGACTACCATGGTAGACTGATATTCCTGACTCACATTTCTCACTCATATGACATGCTATCCCATAATGCTTCTCTTCTTCTGTGGAAACCAGGATTTAACATCCTTCTGAAAGAGTGATTTCCGTAGTCAAGCACTTTTTTTAGGGTGTGGTTAGGAAATGATTTGTGAGTTGATTCTTAAAGAATACAGAGACAACAAGTTTGTAGACAGAAACTCAAGACACCCAGATAATTCTGATTTTAATATCCTTTAATTTTTAGTGGAGCATGATGGCAGCAGTTTAGATATCTCATCTGAAATTACCTCCAGTGCCCTTTCATGTGATGCTCAGGATTAAGGCACCAATATCCACTTAGTCAAATCACTCTGAAAATCTTTACCCTTCACACAGACGTCTAAAGCAACACAGCCTCAAGTAGTTCCTCTCCCTCTATGTCATTTAAGCATATAAAACAGACTTTGTTATTTATCTGCCCTAGCTGTCTTTGCCTCTGTGTTCATAATATACATCATAATAGTCCGTTTTGTACATACAGGCTTTGTTTTCCACCTTAATAAGTCTCAGGTCACTCAGGGCATGAACTCCTCTGAAAATTTTGTTTGCTCATTGTGCCTTTTATCTTTCCGATGTGTTCTTTTCCATCTTACCCAAACAGAGACTCCTTTGGTTTAAATGCATCAGCCTCTTTTTTTTTATTTTAATTTTTTATTTCCCATCAGTCATTTTTAATGACTTTACTCATAGAGGTGATGTCAGGATTTTTTGTGACCTTAAGATTATAAAGTTTGGTGAAACCATATTAAGAAAGATAATTGCAAAAAGCATAATTTCAAAATAATATACAAAATGAATATTTATGTAGAATAAGAAATAAATAATGGCAAATTTTAAATTTTACAAAATTTAAAGTTATAAAAAATCTAAAAATTGAGAAAATTAATATTTTTATTAACTGCCTACCCATTTCTATAATACTTTATCCTTTTATATGTTTCTGTATGTTCTTTAATTGCTTCTTCAAATGAAAGTTTTTACATATTATTTTCTATAGAGCAATTAGAAATATATTTCAGGCCTTCCTCTGTTATGAACGATGGGAATATGTTTATATTATTGCTAACTTATCAACTTTCTTTCATTTTATATGCTCTAAGTTTTAGGAAAATTTACTACCAGCTTAACTTCTGTTTCCTTGCTAATCCAAATATTTTCATTAATAGGGTTCATAGGACAAAATCACCTTGGGAAATGGAGTTTGACTGGCACCTTCCTCTCAGAGTGTTAGGAATATTCCTGGGAGCTATTGTTTTGATGTGACATCCAGCAATAACTCAGTGCTAGATGAAAGTGACTGTGAACCTCATAAACATAACTCAATAAAACAAATACAGTTATATAATACTATTAACTAAGCTCTGAACACTAATTGAATTTTACCAGTTCTTCCACTAATGTCCTTTTCTCTGTTCCAAGATCCATTCCAGGATACCACATTGCATTTAACAAAATTTTAGTCAAAATTTCATTCTCATGACCTGTCATTCATCAACCTTTTTTGTTTATATAATCCCTTTACATGGTCTAACTCATAAGACAAATTCAGCAAAGTTTGTTTAACATGGATAGTCTGTCATATACTCATTTGTATGTTCATGGTAGTGTGTTTGCACTGTTAAGTTTATACTCACCATATTGCCAGAACCATTTCATCCAGGTTGCACTTATTTTAACATTGAACCCCTAGAAGGGGACAAAACACATCTTGTTTTGATCTTTGAATTCTCAGTGTCTAACACAGTCCAGGGTACACTATGGATATTTAATAAAATATTTGTTGAATTGAAATAACGACTTTTTCGAGACTCTAGGTATTTCTTATATCTACATATTCAATTACTTGAAAACATCAAAACTATGGCATCATTTTTCTTAGGAAAAATACTTTTTGGTTCTTCATCACTTATTTTTTCCAACCTGTTAATGCTCATTAAGGCCTGGAGGCTTTCTCTGCAAGGAACTATATGTGGTCAGAATGGTAGCAAGCAATTTTAAACTGCTTACTCCATTCTTATGTACAAATCATAAATTGTCTGAAAGTGCTGAAAATTAGGCATTCATTATATTCTATACATCATTAACAAGTAAGTTCTTCACAGTAAATTCTTTTCCCTGCATATCAAGTTGAGATATAGATAATTTGCAATGCAATTTTTCAGAGATGACTACATTTAAGAATTGGAAGACATTCCGAATTCATGAGCCCACATATTTGCTTTCATGTCAGCAATGCCTAAAACAACCTGAGAGTTGTTTATTGTTGCAATAGTTCTTTTCTATATGTATCATTGTCTTTAAAGGAGGCTTACAGGTCATCAATTAGAGGTCCACTTAATTTCATATTTGTCTCTTATAGCTAAAGTTTTAGTAAGGATGATTTAAGTTTAAATATTTCTTCTATTTTGATTGCAAGTTATTTGTTAAGGCATAAATCATGTGAGTGATATGGAAAAAAATTAAAAGCCCTCCATTATCCTTCACAAATTTATAAATTCTCCCTCAGCAACAACGTGGCAACAACGAAATTTATATCTTAATAAGATAATACTTCTGACACCATACTCTTATACATAACTGCCTTTAGGTGTGAAGTAAATGTTGGAGAATGGTGCTCTCTATCCATAAATATCAAATAAAAAAGAAACAATATTTATGCCCTCTACCCAGCAACTCAGCCAACAATTCTTAAATGAGGAAATATAAAATGTTAATATTTTGCCCCCAGAAATTATTCTGTTGGAAATGTGCTTGTAAGCAAGGCATAAATGAAGATGAAATCTGATCTACATTATTTAAGGTAAAGTCTTCCTCTTGCTTAAAGTTATGTGCTTAACTATTTTTTTCCATTTAAATGGAAATATTCCCTATGAATATTTCAGTAAAACCAGCATTATCTGGTTTATAACATTTTGAAAATAAACAAGTGATATTTCTATTTCAATAATCATATATATAAATAAAATAAAAAAAAGAAAAATCTTCATGAAATTTATGTAACACAAAAAAGGAAACTGAAGAAACTGACCTAAGTAATATCCTTTAAATTGATAAAACCAAAACCTTTTTAGTCTTCATAACCATTACAATTCAATTTTTTTTCTATTTCAAAAGACTTTATAAAAAATCAAGTTAGAAGATTCAAGCAAGCTCTATGATATGACTTTTCTTTTGTGTGGTGTGTGTGTGTAGCTGTGTGTTTGTTTCCTGACAACTATATAGCAATTAAATAATGAGATTTTGTAAAGATAACTCTGATGTGAGGGGTCATTATGGTCTATCCTCAAAGGAAGTATTTCTCATTGTCCAAATGTGTTCAGCATTTGGTTTATATACTATATGCTTTCTATTTCTAGATATCTTAGATAAAATCTTAAAAAATTTTCCCTGAAAATTTGAGAAAAATTTATCGTGGTAGGAAAACCATGTGACACATTAAGGTTTGGGTTTCTACAGTTCTCTTGCAGAATTTTTACTGACTTCATCAATGATTACTATGTAAGCATATGTTGGTAATAGATGAAAGATTAAACTTGTTAATAGTCAGAGACTACTAGTTACCTGCTTACCACATATTCCTTTAACTGTGTGTGTATGTGTGTGCCCTCATACACACAGGCCTGATGGCCCAAAATCAAGAATCCTTTGCTTGCAATCCAGCTTTCTGAATTTTGATTCTTTCATACCTCAATATCTTCCTGTGCTTTAAGTATTCATTTATAAAATGGAACTTGCTACTAATTTCCTTGTTTTTGAAAGAGGGTAATATGCCAATGTGATATGGATTATTGAGGTTGATTGCCTAAAAAACTCTCATTTGCAAATTAAAAGAAGGTAAAAATTTTATTTCTACATTTAGTAA
>JAQZBX010085049.1:0-13187 GCA_029593785.1 Cabassous unicinctus | reverse complement strand
AAAGAAATCAAAGAAGTCCTAAATAAATGGAAAGACATTCAGTGTTCATGGTCTGGAAACTAAATATCATTAAGCTATTATATCCTATCCAAAGTAATTTATGGATTCAATGCAATCCTAATCAAAATTCCAACAACGATTGTTGCAGAATTGGAAAAGCCAATTATCAAATTTATATGGAAGAGAAGGGACCATGAATATCTAAAGCCATCCTGAAAATGAAGAATGAAGTTAGAAGACTCACACTTTCCAACCTTAAAACTTATTACAAAGCCACAGATATCAATAAAGGATAGTGCTGGCACAAGGACAGAAATATAGCTCAGTGGAATAGAATTGGGAACTCAGAAACCAACCATCACTTTATGGCCAACTAATTTTTGACAAGGGAGCAAAGACCACTCAATTGGGAAAGAACAGTCTCTTCAAAAAATCTCCCTTTGAAAAAAAAGGAGGAACCCTACCTCACACCCTATACAAAAGCCAACTCAAAATGGATCAAAGACCTAAATATAAGGGCTAGAACATAAAACTCCTAGAAGATAATGTAGGGAAGTATCTGCAAGACCTTGTATTAGGCAATGGTTTCTTAAACTTTATACACAAAGCACAAGCAACTAAAAATAATAATAATAATAAACTGAACCTCATCAAAATTAAAAACTTTTTTTTCCTCAAAGGACTTTATCACCAAGTAAAAAGATTAACCTACACAATGGGAGAAAATACTTGGAAACCACATACCTGATAAAAGTTTAATTTCCAGAATGTATAAAGAAATACTTCAACTTAACAAGACAAAAAACCCAATTTAAAAATGGGCAAAAGACTTGAATAGACATCTCTCCAAAGAAGATATGCAAATGGAGAGAAAGCACATGGAAAGATGCTCCACAGCTTTCGCCATCAGGGAAATGTGAATCCAAACCACAATGAGATACCATTTCAAACCCGTTAGAATGGCTGCTATTTAAAAAAAAAAAAAAAAAAAAAGGGAAAAATAGCAAGTGTTGGAGAGGATGCAGAGAAACAGGAACACTCATTCATCGCTGGTGGCAACGTTAAAAAAGACAGTTTGGTGGTTCCTCAGAAAGCTAAGTACAGAAATACCATATGACCTGGTAATCCCACTACTAAGTATATAGCCAAAAGAATTGAAAGCAAGGACTTGAACAGATATTTGCACACCCATGTTCATGTCAGCATTATTCACAATTGCCAAAAGATGGAAGCAACCCAAGTGTCCAAATGATGAATGGAAAAATAAAATGTGGTATATACATAAATGGAATATTATTCAGCTATAAAAAGGGATGAAGTCCTGATACATGCAACAACATGGATGAACCTTAAAGACATCATGGTGAGTGAAATAAGCCAGACACAAAATGATATTAAAATTTTATAACAAAACATAGCAATAACCTGCCTACCTCCACACCCAATTTCAGTTATTTAGATATTTCTTATGGAATTTACTTTCATATTTCCAAATAATATGCTATGAAAGTAATGGCTATTTTCCCATATCTATTCTTCCATTCTTCCTTAGAAATATTACCCAAACCCAATTTTTACTGAGCATATGACTTCCAGACTAAAAAATATATTTTCAGACCCTTCCTTGCAATTACATATGGTCAAGTGATTAAATCCTGGCTGAAGGCATGTAATTATGTGCAACTTTCAAGAATATTCCTTGAAAGACAGCTGAAACATATCCTTTGCCATTCTCCTTATTCTTTCTTTCTTTCTTCTTTTTCTGAAAAAAAAAAATTTATTTATTCCTCCCCTCCCCATTGTTTTGCACTCGCTGTCTGCTCTCTGTGTGTTCTTCTGTGTCTGCTTGTTTTCTCTTTAGGTGGCACCAGGAACCGATCCTGGGACCTTCCAGAGTGGAGAGAGGTGCTCAATCTCTTGCGCCACCTCAGCTGCCTGGTCTGCTGCATCTCTGATTATCTCTCTTCTGTGTCTTTTTTTGTTGCATCATCTTGCTGCGCCAGCTCTCCACCTGGGCCAGTACTCTGTGCAGGCCAGCACTCCATGTAGGACAGCTCTCTGCTTGGGACAGCTCGCCCCATGGGCCAGCTTGCTTTTCACCAGGAGGCCCCGGGAATCGAACCCTGAACCTCTATATGGTGGACGGGAGCCCAATCACTTGAGCCACATCCACTTCCTTCTTTCTTCCTTCTTGATTTCTGGAGTACAGACATGATTGCTGGAACCTGAGCAGCAATTTTGATCCACAGAGTTAGCTTAGAAATGGAAGCCACTCATGTCAGAACAACAGTGAAAAAGGAGACTGGGTCACTGAGGACTTTAAAGAGCAAAGCTATTTCCCTAAACTTGTACTGTCTGGATTTATGTTGAGTGAGAGAACCATAAACCTTTGCCTTGTTAAAGTCATTGTTGCTTTTTGTTTCTGTTACTCACAGCTAAACCAAACATATATTTTATTGCTATTTCTTAATTTATTCATTTTAGAAAGTATCTATTAATGACTTAGAATAGTAGATATTTAGCATTCTTATAATCTTCATCCTCCACTTACCCATCCTTCATTTCAATATAATTATATCATAATATTATAGCTGTGTAATTATTGTTTACTAGCAAACCAAGTAGAATAGTATGATCATATTTTCTACCTAGTACAACTTTTTGTTTTACTTGGAGTTGATAATTGCCTTACTTTTTCATTACTTAGTTTTCTCTATAGCTATTGCTAATTCTTTCTATACCTCCCAATTACCTCTCAAGTCATTTTTGCACACAGGGAGATGTATCCAATTATATATCATTTCTACTTTTATTTTCCAGACTCTCCTACTGGAGTGTTCTGTACTCCTACTGCAGTCTTGACTGGTTTCTCTAGTTCTGTTGCTCAGCTGTCCTATCAGGACTTCCCTTCACCTTCACCTAGGGACTTTCCTTTGCCTCTGGAATTTTCAGTTTCCTTGATGTCAAATCTTCCACATTCTTGATTTACTTCTCATTTATTATGGAGAACTTCTTCTAGTAGCCTCCTAAGAAATGGCGCCTGGAAGGTAAATTGCATTTAATGTCTGTTTGGTGGGATTCAGACACATGGATGGACCCAGAATTTCTGCAGTCTTGGGCCCACCAGAAGACCTGGATGAAAGTTGCTATTGGAATATCACCTCTTTTCTCACCTTCAAGTACAATGTGCTCCTGCAAAAGAATACAACTATGGCAGGGAAACACACCCATCACAGTGGGCTTTTTCAGAGAGGGAAGAAGGGAAGAAGCATTACTGATGCACTTGGATGCAAAGAAATCCAGAAAATCCAGATGCTTCTCTTACAGATGTGTTGCCTTTCAAAAATCTGACTTTAGCACTGTTAACTTACTCTCCAATGGCAGAAAATGTAATGTGGCATTTTTTGCATTCATTGCATTCATTGCCTGGAGTGAGAGACTCTGAAAGTAAGCTCCCTAGAGCTCATTAGCTGTAAAATTAACCACATAGCATTTCAACTCAAAATCCTCCAGCAATATGCAATGGAAATCAGTAGATAACACAGCACAGCAAGAATGGGGCAGCCCTCTTAGCCTATCAGACAAGCTGGCAAGTGTGCCTCTGTTCTCTTTCCCAGACCTCTCAACAGCTCTTGACTTCAGACTACCAGTGAGCTACCTACGGTACTGCGAAAAATCCAGCCCAGGTTTTGTGCCATATCTTGTGCAAGCTTGGATGGTTAGCTTAGAAAGTCTGTTTTGCTCTGGGTAGAAAACCTGCCAAGATGAATTAATCCAATACACTTTCTTGTTTTTTAATTTAAAATTGTGTCTTGAGGTGTAGTAGCTGAAGGCTCTGCAGCAGGCAAACACACAAGTCTCAAGAAAGCAGAGGGAGAGGCTGTTTCCCACTACTTGGCTTTCTTCAACCCAGAAAATCAGGCGAGTGATATTATTGCAGTGCATTCTAAACAGTCTCAGCTAATCAACTGAGAAGTCACTCCTTAATGGTTTATAATTGTAATAAGGATTCTTTAAGCAGTGGGTGACCCACATTCTCCATCCCTGAGGATTGCATAGGAGGTAGGGGAAATTTTTTATATCCTTTTGGAAGCCTTAATATAATTTCTCTGTTTTGGAAGGAGGAAATAGCAACTGGTTCTTCCACTTTGGCTTTATCTCCAATTTTTCCCCTTTGCCTATTTCTCTTGCATAACTTCAAAGCTTGAGGCTGCCTATGTGCTGAACTGGCACTCTCCCAGATGGGCATATGCCCCTAGAAGTTGAAGCAAAATTATCATGATTAAAAGCATGTGAAAAAACAGGCTGAACCTTCATTGTAGGACCTTTTTAGGTCTGCAATATGTTAATGTATGTGCTAACTCTCCAAGACAAGGGTACTGCAGGTAGCATTTCCCAAACTTATTGGACCACAGAACCCTTTATTTGGAAGATGTGGGGAGTGAATGTTTACTTATATTTAACAGACATTGGTCCAAAGAATGTAGTTTATGACACCAAAAGAAATACAGGCAGAGCTGGCCTTCAATGTCTCCTGTCTCCATGGTATGCTTTCAGAACCAGAGTAACACAGGCTTTTGGGGAAACCAAGAGACTAGGATTTGAAAACTACCTCCACCAAAACCTGTCTCTTCTACCTCAGTTAAGTTGCTTATCCTCCATGAGATCCATTTCCCCATCTGTAAGATGGAGACAGCAATATTTACTTCTTCTTTAGAGACACTTAGAAAAGCTTGAATAAGGTCCTGTACATAAAGTGTCCCACCAGATGCCTCATCCTAAGTGGGCACTCAACAATGGCTAGTAGTCTTTTTCTATTTCATTTTGAATTTCTCCATTGATGCTAACAACCCCCTCCTTTCATCAAATATCACCACCTTGTTGATATCTGAAATGGTTTTTCACAATGAGTAAAATAGATATGAGGGGACATAGATTATTCAGGAAGAAGGAATTACACTAAAATTTCAAACATTGGGAAGCTGCCGAGTTATCTAGTAAGATTTTTTTTTTAATAATATTTTAAAGAAATAACCATACCTAAGATCCTATTCAGGAGGTTGAGGGTGAATGCATTAGCCAGGGTTCTCTAGGGAAATAGAACCAATTAAAGAATATATATACACACACACACACATACACACACACACACACACATAAATGTAAATATTGTGAGATTTTTTTGTACTAATGAACTCATGTGACTGTCGATGGGCAAGTCCAAATTCCATAGAGCAGGGGGCAAGCTGGGAACTCTGATGAAGGTTTTCAATGAATTCTCCAGGAGAATATGGCTGGCTGAAGTAGAAATAGAAATTCTTCTTTTTAACAGCTGAAATCAATGGTTCTCCCTTTAAAACTGGACAGCATAACCTGGCCTTCAAGTTGACATTTGAAGTTAATCATCACAGTGAGGCTCTGACATCTGTTTTTTGTTTAGTTTAGTTTTGTTTGCAGAATCTTCAGAGAATTATGAAGAGTAGGGGACCATAAGGTATGGTTTTTATACATAAGTATATATAATGTCAGATGATTCTGTGAGAGCATGTGGTTGGGAGAAGGGCGAAGGTAAGGGACCTGGTGATTGAAAAATGTAGCCAGAGAAAGAAGACAGAACAGGCTCAGACAGAGCAGAAGCTCTGAATAAGGACAACCTTTCTCTACTTCCCATTTCTCCTGAAGGCATGCCCAAGATGGTGGCTGACAAATGGAGAAGTATTGATGGCGCCAAAGATGAGTAGAGCATTAAGACTTTCGAGACTTGGTGGCAGGGCTGATCAGGCCGCCATCCACCTGGACTTGGTAAGTAGCCACCCTATGGGTCCCAAAGTCACTTCCAGCTCTGTGGTTGCCTTTAACTGTACTGATTACAAAATTCTGGTGTCATAGTCAGAAATCCTTTGACCAGACTTTTTAGGGACCTGGGAAAACCTAGTTACTGTATTACCTATAACTTCAAGGTCCTTAATCCCTTCTTGAAGAATGCTCAAGTTATCAGTTCTGTCTCCTGGTATCCTGGTAAACTTCATGTTTTACCACATTTCTTTGAATGGAACCACCAAATCTTCTCTCCTATTTTGCTAACCAAATTTGGGAAGTGATCATCAATAAGAACAATCCACAAAACAAGGAGAAAGTCACAGGAAGAGAGTCAAGGGACCAAAAAGTAAATAACATCACCCCTGCCTTTAAAGGGTTCTTGTGACTGCTTGAAAAACTGGCACAGAGGGTCCAATGAAGCATGGCCCATAGTCCACTGTTTAATGGGAGAGCAACAGATATTTTTTTAGATAACATACTGTGAATGTCTTCAGTTCAGGGAGACAAATCTCTCTTTCCCAAGTAGGCACAGGGCCTAGCATACAGTAAGAATGCAAATTTTAGTTGGTTAAGAAGATAGATGATTATTCTAATAAAAAAAAACATCAAATCAGCAAATTTTTATGACATATTTACTATGTAGTTAAAACATGATGGCCTCTATATTGGTAGAGAGGTTGGAAAGACACAAAAGATTTCATTCCAGCTGTAGGAGTTTGCAATTTTTTTCTAGTAAGACAGACTTACACACACATGCATGCATATGCAAACACACATATGCATATATCCACACACACTATACTCTGAATACCCTAAATAACCATACTCTGAATATCCCAAACAATTTACAATAAAATACCAGTTGTGTTACGAAGACCATAAATGTTTGGTAATTTGGATTAAAGAAAAATTCGGCGTAAAATGGGTAGCCTCTCTAGGGAGAAGGGACTCTTCATGAAGTGGTGGAAAGAAACGTGACTTTGGAGTCAGGCAGTCATAGACCCAGATGTGAGGTTCCTGTGATTTAACTTTAATTTCCTCTTCTGTAAAATGAGAATAATAGCACCTAACTCACAGGGTCACTGTGCAAGCTATGACTTTCATTTTGCAAGAGTTGGGCTTTGTTGAGAAGGGGGGAAAAAAGGCGATCGCTGGTTCCAGGGATCTAAAGCTTGAAAACTCAGAGTTGCCAAGGGAGGAGGAAAGGGATGTGTGCTGAGACAGGTTCAGCTGCCACACAAGGAGGAGATAAAAGCGCGGGGATGACCTAGAGGAATGTTTAGCAGAACAAGATGAAAGGTAAAATGTAATCCTCCAGTCCCACAGGGAACGTGGACAGACAGATGTGTGAGATAATAGAAAACTAGGGGGGCTGAATTCAGGACACTCAGACGGCAGGAGAGGCTTCTGACCCAACTCCCGCCAATACTGGGATGTTTCAGAGAATGTTTCCAACCTGCTGCAGTGAAGTAGAAATGGAGGCCCATGGAGTTTAGGCATCAAGGGTACTGAGGCAGACTCGTGGTTCCCCACAGAGATCCATAACTTCTCGTGGTCTAGAGGAGAAGGCTGAGAGGGTCCATGCATTTGGAAAGGTCTGGAGTTCAGAGGACATTCTCAAGAGGAGGACGATGTCAAGCACGCAAACGTCACGACTGCAGTCCATAACTAGGACCATGGACAGAAGCAGATGCAGAAAGACTGTAGCAGGAATTAAGGCGGCGCTCTAGAATCAAGGACAAGTTAGCTCAGCTAAGGTCAGTGAGGGCGGCAAATGGAATATAACCTTCCCTTACACTTATGTTTCTCTTTGTCCTCAGGCACCATCCTGGAGAGGAAAAGAGGGAAGGGTGAGCCCTGAGAAGGGAGACCAGCCTTGTAGGAAGTTTTGACTTTGAATTACCTGAATTTAAAGCTTAAATTGATTGAGTATTGACTCAAAAGGAAATTAAGTTTTAAACCTGAATTATCTTGATGTGGCAAAACTACTACCCACTACCCCTTAATGAGCAAGGTGAGTTCAATTAAAGAATGCATTTCTGTGCTTTCAAGCTGTGACTATGAACTTTAAACCTGATGCATGAATCTAAAGTACCTGGCAGGGGAGAGGATGTGGCTCAAGCAGTTGGGCACCAGCCTCCCACCTGGGAGGCTCCGGGTTTGGTTCCCGGTGCCCCCCTAAAGAAGACAAGTGGACACAACGAGCAGAAACAACAAGCAGACAGGTGAGGGAGCCATCTTGTGGGGAGGGAATATCCGGCACATAATAGGTCCCCAATGATATTATCTCACCTGCCCTTCAGTGAGATAAGGGAAGGGATTTGTCTAGGGAAAATTATAGGAAAGAATATACTTTCTGGAAGGAACCAGAACTCAGTCTTAAAAGAATTAACAGATAGCTATTGTTTTGCTTATCTAGTGTATAGAACCTTCTGCTGGGAATAGCTCCCTGATTTTTCCTGGGAGTATGTATACCCCTTCCCTACTCTTTCCATGTGATTTGAGCAGGTTGGCCTCATCCCAGTTCTTGGACTGGGCTTATTTTCTAGGTCATTCAGATAATATTCTAGCTCTGTGTTTATGTAGTCAAGGTAAGAAAAGGATAGATGCCAAGCTTCATTCCAGCTTGGGCTTTTCTTGGTACCATTTGGAATAAGTTTATCCTTCTGTTAGGATTAGTAAGAAAGAATCTAAGGAAGCCTGGATTTCATGTGCTGTCTTGCCAGGAAAGGGGAAATCCTGCCTGAAATGAAAGCCAATGCAGAGAAGAGAAGAATCAAGAGATTTAGATGGAAAGATTCCCAGAAGCATTATTTGTGTACCTGGGTCCATTCGCGTTTGAATCCTTTTTCTCTTGAGCATATCATGTTTCTTTCACTAGCAAATTAAAACGCCTGAATAAAAGATAAAGGCATACACTTACTGTGTTCTCAAGACAACAAGGAAATCAGCCCAGCTAGAGAGCAGAATCCAATTGAATAATGGTGTCAGAGAAGTCTGAATAAGTAGGGCAAAAAATATTGTGAAG
This sequence comes from Cabassous unicinctus, assembly GCA_029593785.1. Taxonomy (NCBI): domain Eukaryota; kingdom Metazoa; phylum Chordata; class Mammalia; order Cingulata; family Chlamyphoridae; genus Cabassous; species Cabassous unicinctus. Next base: position 4,339 of record JAQZBX010085049.1, on the reverse strand, counting down.
GCTCTTGAATAACAAGCTTGGTAAGTTGATTTTGGTCTAAAAGCCATAAGTAGCCAGAGTAAGCTGAGGGAAGGAGACACATAATGAAAAGATTGGGTGAAATTGACCAGGTAGCTACATGCAGAACTGATTAAAGCAGGGCCTCTTAGCTAGGGTCTATGACCACGGGAATTTAAGGGCTCTGTGTACTTAGGGGGAAAAACCTCACAGCTTTATTTATACTAACCTCTAATTGAAATGTGACATTTTATTCTATTTGATTGTAGGCAACAGACTGCAGTCGTATCAGCAGTACCTGTATATTTGTCAACATAAAAATGATAGATATCTTCATATCCCATTTCAGTTATTGTAGGTATATCAAAATATCATTTACACTCATCACTGCTTTAAAATTATGGTTCTGACTGACCCAGGCCTGGATCTTGTTGTATAAGACATTTAATAAAGAAGCCCGTGTATTAATTCCTACAGCACAAATCTGTGGGGCGTTTTCCTATTTGATAACTGTAATTTAATATAATTGGTTTCCTTTGTAATCTTATGTATTTTACTTTGTGCACTTCAAATTGTTACTTAGGGGAGACCTTAAGTTGTGCCAAAGGGTTTGTGGCGTGCGCACACACCCGTAAATGATCAAGAACTCTTTCATTAGAGGAAGTGGAGGGTCTGGAAGCATGAAAGCCAGTACAGAGGTGAGCGCACAATCCAACAATGAAGCCCTGAGAGTGTCAAGTCAGGAGAAAGCATGGAAAAGAAGACATATTTCCAAGAGGCTTTGAAAAAGTTTCGGCCGGATTTACAAGAGAAATTCCCTGCACAACTCAGGGAATAAAAGAAGATCTAAGCGAGTACAAACTCCAAGTTTTCAAAGTTGAACGAGTGGGACAAAATTGGTACTAAACAAATGACAAAATAACCAAAACAGAAAACTCAGGCAGCAAATCTCATTTAGGATCAAGTTTGTGGTGTATTCTAAGATAATGGCAGGACTTCCCAAAGAAGATATGCCATAGGAAACTCAAACTATCTGCTAGGAGTTCAGCTCAGAAGTCAGGATGGGGCAGGGCTATTTGGAAAGCTTCTGCTTGGAAGCGAAGGCGTGGACTTCAGTGATTTCTCCTGGGGAGAGGTCCTGGCGCTTGAGCTCTGCTTTCCCTGTGATTCTCTCACCCCTGTCTTCCTCTAGGTAGGGACTTTGTCATCCTCGGGTGCAACATGATTGCCACAACAGAGATCCTCACGTAGCATCAGCCAGAAGAAGAGCCCGTCACTTCTAGCAGCACCTGGGGAGAGATAGCAGCTGCTTCTTCAGATTAGACTGGCTTGGATCAGGTGGCCCCTTGCCTCCGAACTAGAGACCCATCTACGCCTGCCATCCCAGCCTAACTATGACTAGTGCTCCCGTTCACTCTCAAAAGTACCCCTGTTTGGGTGACAAAGTATATGGTCATCCTTCCCCAAACAGCCACTGAGGCCAGGAAATGGAAGGAGCTCATTGGCCTGGGATATATATGTGTTCCATCCTTCAGCCTGGAGATCTGGGTAGAGAAGGATTTCCCAGAACACAGTCAAGAACAGATACCATAAAAGAAAGTGGAAGCTGGTCGGCAAAACCCACAGATTCCCAGCTTAGTAGGTGTGATGAAGTAAAACAGATTGTTTAAGTTGGAAAAGAAACATTTAGAGCAAGGAAAACCTGGAAGGCTAATGAGGACATACAGGTCAGCAATTTCACTCAAGAGACAGAAAGCAAGGGCTGATTTCTTTATCTTGTCTCCTGGCAACCTTTAGCACAGCTCGTGGTGGTTTGGGAAATGCTTTCACTGAAATCAAAACATGGGAGACTAAGAGAAATGGAAAACAATAATAAAAACCAACAGAAAGTCAGTCGGCTTTCCATATTCTCCATGCATGGGAACTTAGCCAGCGTCAGTTGACAAAATACAACTCGCCCCCCAAAAGCTTACGTTGGTCTGACTTTTAAACAATTGCTGTGGCTTCTGTTGAGTTTTAATTATACATATGTAAGCTTCAGATTAGTGCGTTTTTATTACTTATCTTTTAATAAACATTATGTGCTGCATGGAAGTTAATTCAGAAAACTCTCAATTATACAGTTGGCCAGCACGCCCAGATTCAGTTATGCGTTCCTAAGGAGAATGAATTCCTAGTTTGGAACCGTTCCAGAACACTTCAGGTGCAGCTGATATCTTCAGCGCCTGGGGTACTATGTGTTCCTGTGTTTGAACAGTAGATTCTAAATAGACAATGGTTAACACGATGACTATAAAGATGAGGAAAAATAATGTAGATCATTTTAATTCTGTTATTCTGTGAACGCTTGGAGTTTTTCTTTTAACATTTAGGGAGTACATTCTGCAAGGCAAAATGTTGTTGTTTGGGAGGTAAAAACTTTAACTCATGTATGAAACATTTTATTGAATTTGGATAACATTTCTTTGTGAATTACTGTTTGGTTGGAACCAAAGAACAAATAAATCAAACAACAATTACTGAATATTATGACTATCACTGAAAATAATTTTTTCATACAAAGGAGGGGGGCATTGGAACAGGGTTGTGTTGGGTATCAAATAGCTATATACTCCACTAGGGCCAACCTCTGGGGAGCCTTAGCTGACAGGAATGATGTGCAGTCTGTCCTGAAGATCAGTGGTACCCAGCTGGGAAGCTGCCATCCCCAGGGAGGTATTGGGACGCAATCTCCGGGCTCCCTGGCTGCATCTGCAGACACTTGTACCTTCCAGGTAGGGAGGACTCAACCCACTTTTCCAGTTCCCTCGCAGCGTCTGAGGAGCTGGCACCAGTGAGAAGTCCCAGAACCACTCCTCAGGGCCATGGTTCCCCTTTCCTCCATGACCTGTGGGTCACTGAAGGCCAAGATTTCTCCCAGAGCCTGGCACTCTGATCTCACCCCCAGCACTCTCTGCTGGTGACCCCAGGTTTTTTACCAGCTCAAGAGGTGAAGTGTCAGCACACCTTTAGAGGGCCGAAGCTCAAGACCTGCTCACATCCTTCCGAAGTACAATACGTACCTTTTTTGGTTTTTCAGTAACTAAACCTAACTCAGTTCTTGAGCCGCTCTTTTTCTACCTGGATGTGAAAAAACTTAATTTTTTCCAATTCAAAGTAAGCCAGAAATGACCAGATTTAAACAGTTTCAATTCAGGGTTTAAATTCGGTCAATTTAAGAGGCTCCCTATCCCCCTTCCACTGCTCTGAGTCTCTAGGTGGACCTGTGCGCCCAGTGACTTCATATCCGCCTGGCTTGGGGGAGAAGCGGCTGGTCTGGGACATCTCTGCATGGACCTCCTCTGAAAGGCAGGGTCTTCAATGTTTGATCAAACTGGAGGAGGTTTTAAAGCACGTCTGGAAATTCTTTGACAATCCTATCAGGAGGTGAAGTCTATGTCACCTCCCCTTGAACCAGGGCAGGCCTTTATAACCGCATCGATGAAGAGAATGAGGCAGAAGTATTGCTTGTGCCTGTATTACTCAGCCAAAGGGCTGCTGATGCAAAGTACCAGAAATCTGTTGGCTTTTTAAAGGATATTTATTTGGGGAAAAAGCTTACAGTCTCAAGGCTGTGGAAAGTCCAACTCAAGGTATCATTATAGGTACTTTCTCACCAAAGTCAGCTGCCATGTCTTGAAGCAAGATGGCAGGCGATCTCTGCCTCGTCTCTCCTTCCTTCTTCCTCTTACGGCTCCATAAGCCCAGCTTCTCCCCATCTTAGCTTTAGGCTGGCATAAAGCTTGTCTCTCAGGGCTTCCTGTATTAGTCTGGCATAGGACACATTTCTCTGCAGGCTTTCTCAGCTGCTCAGCTGCAAACTATTAGGCAAATGGCTCCGCTATCTCTGGAACCCCAGGATCAAACATGACAGAGCTCTCTCCTCTTTCATGTGTCTTCTTGAGTGAGTGTCCATTTACATCAGCCCACCAAGTGGGTGGGGACTCAATCTGAGTCACGACCTACTACCATGGTCGAATCAAAGCCCTAGATTGATTTTATTAAGTAAACGTAAGAGCTTTGAATTTAATATAATCAAGGGGTATCACACCCAGAGGAACAGACCAGTTTACAAACATAATCGTTCTCTTTTTTGGAGATTCACAAAAATCATCTCACACTGCTACAGTGCCTTTCAAGGCTCATTTGGAAGAGGCCATGGAACTTCTAGGTTTACTCTTGGACACTTGCTCTGGGAGCCTTTAGTCATCGTGTAAGAAGTTTGGTACTGGTGGCTGCCTTGTGGAGAGACCAGATGGAGAGAGAGGGAGAAGCCTGAGAGGCTCCTGTTGTTCCTGCCTTC
>JAQZBX010085048.1:0-13177 GCA_029593785.1 Cabassous unicinctus | reverse complement strand
ACAGGAGACAGAAAGGGAGAAGAAGGTTGTGAGCTGTGCCCATATGGGCAAAATCTCTGACAAGCAGAAGGATGTAGTTGTGCAGTGGAGGGGCATGACAGTGTTACAGTGATGCTACTGGGTTGGGCAGTGCTAGTTTATGAGGGGGGTAGGCTGGAGATAGAGGGTTGGACTGCCCATGGAACTGGGGGGGAGGGTTGGGTGAGGGAGCAGGGGAACTCTGGGAATTTGTGGTTATGTGGTTTTAACTACAATTTTGGGAATGTTCTTTTGGCAAATATGGCAGGGGAAGGTTACTGGTTTAGGGTGTTGTATGTGGGGGGCATGCAGGACAGGGCACACTTGGGGCATGATTCTAGGGAGTGTGTGAGTGTACATCTTTTCATAATGTATTGTGTCAGTGGGTGGAGACCAACATAATGATCAGGAAGGTATTTGACTTAAATCCTGGAGAGTCCTGCTATGTTCTCAGATAGAGTGGCAGGAGTCTCTTGAGAGCATAGGCAGTGCCTAATAGAGGAGGACAGACCAGAATGTCAAGCCCTCAATGTTGTTGCAAATAACTATGAATCTTGTTCTTCAAAAACTGAAAGTTGGTGATCGCAGTGGGACCTGAAGGGAGGGGGAGGGAGGAATAGAATAGATGGAACATGAGACATTTTGGGGACAATGAAAGAGTTCTACATGATCACACAGTGATGGTTACAGACCATGTTAAATTTCAGTAAAATTTATAAAATTGTAGGGTCCAAAATATTAACCATAATGTAAATCACTGATTATGGTTTATAGCAATGTTTCAATATTTGTACATCAATTGTAACAAATGTACCATCCACATATAAAATGTTATTATTGGGAGAAATGGTGAAAGGGAGAGGAAGTTGGGTATATGGGAATCCCCTATATTCTATATGTGACTTTTCTGTAAACTAAAGGTACTTTGAAGACACATTGAAAAAAAAACGACACTGGGGAATTAGTGGAACAAAATGTCACTGTACATAAAGACACAAGTTTTACAGTGATGAAAAACATGTCAAGTTTCTTGCTACTTTTTCTTTTTTTAAAAATTTATTGAAGCATAACACTCATACATAAACATACCTAAACAATAAGTGTATAGTAGTAGTAGTAAACTTATAGAATAAACATACATACTATCATACTAATTAGAATATCAAAAGTCAAAGACAATGATAGAATTCTGAGCAGCAAGAGAAAAGCAATTTTTTAAAATTTTGTATTTTTTTTCCAAAAATTTTTAACTTTTTGTTTTTTTATTATTTTTAAAATGATGGTTATTATTTCATTTAATTAATTGTATTTGATTATTTTGTTGGCTTCATTTTGGAAGAAGTTTTGGATCACAGAATGCTTACAACTGTGGCAGAGGAGGATCATTGATATGGGGTATTAGTGAGAGGGAATGCTTGGGACGATGTTCATCTGGGGCATAACTATAAGACATATAAATGTGTTCAACTGTTCATGTGGCATTGTCACTGTGTGTGGAGATTCACACAATATCTGAAAGAATATTGAATTCACCTCCTGGGGAACTCTGCTACATACTCTAGTGGGATAGCAAGAATCCCCCAAGTACAGGGGCAGTGACTAGTGAAGGAGGATGGTCCATTAATGGGCCCTTGATATTGATGACTGTACTTATGATACTTTACTTTTGAAATTGAAACTTAACCTATTGTTATAGGGTGCCTAAGATTTACCTCCTGAGAGCCTCCTTGTTTCTCAAACGAGTCATCTCTCTAAGCCAAACTCAGCATATAAATGCATTACCTTCCCCCCAGCATGGGACATGACTCCTGGGAATGAGCCTCCCTGGCACCGAAGGATTACTACCAAGCACCAACTAGCAATGCAGCTGGCAAAAGACCTTGACCATTAGGGGGAAAGGGTAAAGACAGATGAGTTTATATGGCTAAGACACTTCAAAGTGAGTCAGGAGGTCATTCCAGAGATTAAGCTTATACACGTCTCAGCAGGATCTCATTTACTGCCAAAGTAAATATTACCTCAAATAGCAGGTATCCTGAGGGCTTTGGAGACATCCAGACAATATATTCAGGGTAGACAGCTCAGAATTTTGTGCCCTGCCAGTGGCCCTACTTGGGAATTTATGGTCCCCATTGTGACAGAGTTGGGCTCAATTGTGTTTTCCCTACACATGACTGTTCTGCCTGTTATATTTGAATTTATTGTTAGTATTAGAGTTGATAGGTCTCTGTCCAAGAGAGTTAAAACTTTGGGCTGTCCATGTCACAGCTGGGCCCTGAATCTCAATAGAGTTGCAACACCTACTCTACAGTTCATCGGACTCACCCAGGACAATTAATAAGGAGATGATGATGGACATGACCAGTCCAAGGAACAGAGAGAGTCTACAACAGCAAGCAAGATAGTCCCATCCATCAGCCCCATGGGATTTAAGCCTGCTCCCAATTACAGATGGTGTGGGCATCACCATCCCAGAATCCTCAGGATTGGGGAATGAATAATGTACTAGACTAGACTTACTAGAATTCTGCTATAAACTTATTATGATTCTTGCAATGGAAGAACTTTTATCATTCACGTGGAGGCAATGACCACTGGAGGTTCTGAGGGGAGGGAAAGGGAAAGTCTGGTGTAAGATGGGGTATTTTTGGGACTAGGGAATTGTCCTGAGTACATTGCAATGACAGATGCAGGCCATTACATATCTTGCCATAACTTACAAAACTGTGTGGGAGAGAGTGTAAACTACAGTATAAACTATAATCCATGCTTAGTGGCAATGCTCCAAAATGTTTTCATGAATTGTAACAAACGTACCTCACCAATGAAGGATGTTGTTAATGTGGGAAAATGTGGGAGAGGTATGGAATAGAGCATATGGGAATCCTCTATATTTTTTATGTAACATTTATTTAATCTAAGTATCTTTAAAAGAATTAAAAAGTATATTAAAAATAAAATAAAATAAAAATAAATAAAAATTGATGGTGGAATTAAAAAATATTATTCCAATAAGTTGTATTTGTTAACTGCAAAGTGTTTAAGGTACTAATTACATTCTGTATATAGCAATGTCCAAATTTTTGTTAACCATTCTGGCAAAGATATATTTGGACTGGGATCTGGATGTGAACTTGCTGCTATATTGCAGTCAAACATTCTTAACATAAATTAATCCAGTCCCTACACCTTACACATCTCCAATTGCAAGGAAATTTGTTCTCCTGACCAAACATTTGTGTATCACTGTAAATGCAATTGTTTCTTCCAAAATTCATCTAAATCATCTGACAAAGTATAGTCACATTAAGTAAACCATACACTGTGATCTCTTAATCTCTTCAATTTTGTAAACCAAAGATCATGCACTGGAGGGATCTCTGAGCCAATCAGACTCCCATAGATCCTCACAATCATCTTTCACAACTCATGCAGGCTGGAAGTTAGGAAGTCAGGGTGGAGAGCAGCTCTGATGTTAGCTCCTGCTCCCTTCAGTTTACCTTTTAAATTTCCACCTGAGATTGAACTAGGGAATAGGAATTAAAGGGAAAGTGCCATTACTTAATTATTTATTATTTTTCAATTTCCCACTTCAGCAAAGTAGTCTGTTAATTTTTCATTTAAAAATTTTATTAAAATATATCATTCATATGTGAACATGCATAAGCAATAAGTGTATAATAAAATCTGGTGAATTTACAAAACAAACATGCATAGCATACAGCACTCCCATACATCACCTCACCACCAATATCCTGCATTGTTGTGGAACATTTGTTACAGATGATGAAAGACCATCATGAAAATATTACTATTAACTATAGTTTATATCTTATATTTGGTGTAATTTTCCCCTAACCCACCCTATTATAAACACCTTGTATTAGTATATTTGTTATCATTCATGTGAGAATGTTCTCATATTTTTTCTATTAACTGCAGTCTATCATTCACCACAGGATTCACTATGGTGAATCTCATTTTAAAAGAGGAAAAATGGTCCTTGATCTCAAAGTAATGACCCTCTATTATTTGAGAAGTTGGCAAGAGGAAGGGAGGTAAAAATTCAAATAACTAATCAACTTTCATGAGCCATATAATGAAATATATGAGACAAAACAATATTTCTGAAAATATGGAAGACATATTCATGGACGATTCCTTGTATTTAAGAGGCATATTTTAATGATTGGAAATTGTGTAAGCTGAAAATAATTTTATGAGTGGAGAATATAGGAATAGGAAATCCCATGTTCAAAGAATGGTAATGAACAACATTGTGAAATTATGTAAATTTGAAACTTGGTGAAATTTAGATTAATGTAAATTGGAAATTTGAAAGCTACTGATAGTTAAGCTGTTGATAGGAAAAAGCAAAATAGGAGAGGATTTTGGGAAGAAGGTTGGGTAGGGAACCTCCATTTCTTCCACCAAAACAACTCTATTAATCAGGCAGGAAACATCTGAAACTACTATTTTGAAACTCCAGAGGCCACAAAAACATTGAGTGAAATGCAAAGAAGAGCAGGAGTAAGAGAGTGATAAATTATGGTAAAGAACAGTGAATTTTTCTCCCCATTCACACAGTAAGCAACTTTGGGGTCAAGTCCCTGGCTAACTTTCTGGTGAAAGCAAGGGACATAAAGATCCACTTCCTCAAGAACAGGAATGGCCATGGCTAATTACTGAGCCCAGCTTTTTATTAGTGAATGCAGATTGTTGTGGACTAGGCTCTGAAGGCAACCATTATTTCATCCTGTATAGACAAAGGTGACAGCAGCAATTTTTTCAACCACAGGAGCAGCAGTGGAGAATAAAGTTTGCTATGCTACCTCATGGCTGTGGAGGATAGTTAACTGAAGGGTTACATTTGCTGATGTGGTCAGGAAAGCTAAGCATTGCAAAGCTATCAGAGAAGTTCTTGGTGCCCTTCTTTATTCCCTCAGAGGGCACTTTGGAGTCAGGCTATGCCCTCTTCTTGAGTCCCTGTTCCTCTATTGACTGGAAATGACTGGCTTGGGAAAGTCTTCTCAGGCATGGTCCACCTCCAAGAATTTGTCCTCTAGGTAAAATCACCTTGAGACAGTGAAAGGAGTATAAGAATCTACAGATGCAGACAGCTGGGGAAAAGGCCTAACATCTTCAAACACCCAGGAGGGGGAGGTCTATCTTCTGGGAAATAATTGAGGCAACAAAATTCCTCTAAACAGGGAAATCTGAAACAACTAACAAGCAAAAACCCAGGAAAGAAAGAGGCCAGGAAAGATAGGAAAACATAGCACATTGCATTTGCTTTTAGCGGACTTTCCTAATAGGAGGGTTGAAGCTCAAGAAAATCCGTTTTGTCTTGGGTTGTTTACAAAATCAAGAAATGGACATCTTAGAGAATAAATCCCAGAGTTAACATTTAAATAATTAAATATACAGGTTGCAACAAAAGAGTACAAAACAAAGACACAGGAAATGATAGCCAATTCAAAGGAAGAGGATAAAAATCCATTAAAAAAACAAACAAACAAACAACAAAAAAAAACAATGAAGACCAGAATGTGGGCATACCAAAAAAGCCTTTTAGAAATGATCTTAAAAATGGTCAAGGAGATGAAGGAAAATGAAAGAACAAAAGACTATTAGGAAACAATGAATGAATAATATGAAAATCTTAGTAAGAAGACTGAAATTTTAGAAGAGAACCAAACAGGACTACTGGACTTGAAAACCACAATACCTGAAATAAAATATTCCAAGAAGAGCTTCAAGAGCAGTAGAGATGCAATGGCTAGTGAAGGAGGATGGTGCATTGATGGACACTTGGTATTGATGACTGTGCTTATGAACATTTACTCTTGAAACTGAAACAGCATAGTAGTAAAGGGTGCCTAAAAGTTACCTTCTGAGAGCCTCCTTGTTGCTCAAATATGGCCTCTCTCTAAGTCAAAATCAGCATATAAATATAATAAATTCCCCCCAGCATGAGACATGACTCCCAGGGATGAGCCTCTCTGGTACTGAGGGATTACTACCAAGCACCAACTAGCAATGCAACTGGAAAAAAGCCTTCATCAAAAAGGGGAAAAGGTAAAGAGAAATGAGTTTATATGACATAGAGACTTCAAAGTGAGTCCGGAGGTCATTCCAGAGGTTACACTGATGCACATCACAGCAGGATCTTATTGACTGCCAAATTAGACAATACCCCAAATAGCAGGGCTCCTGAGGACTCTGGAGACACCCAGGCACTACGGTCAGAGCAGATAGCTCATGAGTTTGATAATTTGCCATTGGGCCCTACTTTGGGGTTTGTGCTCCCCAGTGTGACAGAATTGGACTCAGTTGTGTTTTCCCTACATATGGCTCTTCAGTCCCTTCTATTTGAACCTATACATGGTGCTGGAGTTGGTAGGGATACATCCAAGAAACTTGAATCTTTGAACTGTCCATATGCCAGGTGGGCCCTGAGGCTCAACTGAGTTGTCACACCTACTCTGCATTTCATTGGCTTCACCCAGTACAATTAACAAGGAGGTGATGATAGACAACTACCATACCAAGGAACCGAGAAAGCCTACAACTGCAAGCATCAGCCATATGGGATTGAAGCCCCTCTCAATTAGACATGGAGTGGGATCACCATCCCAGAATCCTCAGGATTGAGGAATGAACTTATGGCTAGAGTGGACTTCCTGGTATTCTACTATAGAACAATTGTGATTCTAACAATGGAAGAACTTATATCATTGATGTGGAGGCACTGACTCAACATTAATGAAGGATATTGTTAAGGGGGAGATATGTGGGCTGTGTAGGGACAGGGCATATGGGAATCCCCCATAATTTTTATGTAAAATTTATGTAATCCAAATATTTTTTAAAACATTAAAATTAAAATTAAAAAGAAAAAGAGCAGATTGTTGCTCCAAGAGAAAGAATCAGTAAACTTGAAGACAATCCCCTTGAAATGAGTCAAGTTGAGGAATGAAAGAATTAAAAAAAATTTTTAATTAAAAGTGAAAATAGACTGAGATACCTCAGAGACAACAAATGTATCAATATACACACTCTGGGAGTCCCAAAAGGAGAAAAGAAATAGTGGCAGAAGGACTATTCAAACAAGTAATGACAGAGAATTTCCCCAAACCTACCAAAAGACATGCATATGCACACCAAAGAAGTCCAGAGAACACCAAACAGAATGAACATGAAGAAATATACACTCCTTCATATATTGGTCACATATCAAATGCAAAGGATAAGGAAATTTCTGAAAGATGCAAGAGAAAAACAACAAAGTACAAGCATGTCACAATTAGATTGCACGATGATTTCTCATTTGAAACCATGGAGACAAGATGGCAGGGTTTTGAAATACTTAAAGTACTGATGGAGAATAACTGTAAGCCAAGAATTTTATATCCAGCAAGATTTTCAGAAATGAAGAAGCAATTAAGACATTCTCAGATAAAGAAAAGCTGGTGGAGTTCATGTCCATTAGACCTGTCCTATAAGCTATGATAAAGGTAGTTCCTCTGATTCAAAGGAAAGGACACTAGACAGTGCTTCAAAGCAGCATAAAGAAAAACAGAATTGCAGTAAAGATAAACATTTGGATAATTATAAATACCAGTATTACTGTAGTGTATTATTTGGTATGCAACCCCACTACTTAATTACTCTAGGTTCTAAAATGCAAATGGATAATAAGTAACGATAAATTTATTGTGGTGGAGTACAATGTATAGAAATATATAAGTGGGAACAAGTACAAAAATGTGGAGGACAGAGAGATGTAGGAAAATTTTATATGCATGTTATTGAATTTAAGTTGATATCAAACCAAATATAATTGTTATATATTTAGAATGATATATTTTAACCCCATTGTAACCACAAGCAAAATATAATGGAAAATATATTCAGATAGAATTAAGAAGTTACATAACATGGTAGGATACAAAAATCAAGTAAATATTAAAGTAGGCCTTAGATGAAATGGTACAAAAAACTTGTAAATCTCCCCGGGAGTCATGTCCCATGCTGCCCCATGGGATTGAAACCCCCTCTCAATTGGAGGTGGAGTGGGCATCACCACCCCAGAATCCTCAGGATTGGGGAATAAATGATGCACTAAAGTAGACTTACTGGTATTCTATTATAGACTTATTGTGATTCCAGCAATAGAAGAAATTATGTCATTGATGTGGAGGCAGTGGCCACTGGAGGTTTTGCAGTTAGGGAGAGGGAAAAATAGATGAAACATGGGGCCACTTTGGGGACTTGGGAATTGTCCTGAATGGTATTGCAATGACAGATACAGTCCATTACATATCTTGCCATAACCTAGAAAAATGTGCTGTACAGAGTGTAAACTACAATGTAAACTATAATCCATGCTTAGTGGCTAATGCTCCAAAATGTTTTCATCAATTCTAATGAATGTACCACATTAATGAAGGATGTTGTTAATGTGGGTAAATGTGGGAGGTGTAGGGAGTGGGGCATGTGGGAATCCCCTATATTTTTATGTAATATTTATGTAATCTAAATATCTTTTAAAAATATATATATAAAACTGAAGAAAAGAGGGCAATACTACACAAAGCAATCTACAGATTTAATCTATCAAATTTCCAACAACATTTGCTTCAGAAAGGGAGAAGCCAATCCCCAGATTCATTTGTAAAGTGGAGGGATTATGGGAAGTAAGCATATTAGGAAGCCTCAGGAATCAGTCCCTCCACCATAACTACTATTAAATAGGCAGGAACTGTCTGAAACAACTATTTTGTATCTCCAGCCAAAGTTCAGGAGCACACTGCATAGCAACCAGGGAAGAACAGGAGGAGGAGCCTGGCAAATTATAGTCAATACCAGTACATTGTTCTTTCCAGGCAGTGCTTACCATTGCACAGTCCCCTCTCTAACAGCAGGCAGCAGAGAGATCCACACTCTGGTGTAGCTTGCTAGTGCCAGAAAGGGACATAAATTCTACTTCCCTAAGCTCCATGGTGGATATGGGCTGAAAGCTGAACAGGACTTTTGATTAGCCTCTTTGAATCACTGGAGAATGGCTCTGAGGGTGGCCATTGTTCCAACCCACCGAAGAAAAAAGTGGCAGAGGATACTTAAAGACAGTGTGCTTCCTCAGAATTTCAGAGGACAGTTGAAGGGCTGCATTTGCTGGTCAGGTCAAGAAGGTGCAGCTTTGGGGAGCCATGGAAAAGGCCCCTGGTGCTCTTCTTGGACTGTCCCTCATCCCCTCTCCAGGGTAGATTGCAGCCTGCTGGTGCTCCCTTTGTGGGACTCCAGCCTAGTACGAGCTGGGAAAGACTGCCTAGGGCAGGGCTACTTAAACATTTTTGTTCCATGGACCCTTTTGCCAGTCAGGTGAAAACCATGGACCCCTTACTAAGTCCACACTATACTGTGTATTATTTAATAAATATATCACCAACATGTCCCCACAAGAATAATGTTTTTTTGAATTTCACTTCAAGCTCAAGGACCCTGTATTAAGAATCCCTGGCCTAGGGAAACTCTTCTTAGGCATGCCATTCTCTGACAATTTTCCCTCCAGGACAAAGCAGCTTAAGTCAATTAAAGGAGTGAAAAAAATAACTGAGGCAGACAGCATGGGGCAAAGGCATGCCTGCTTTATGTTGAGGGGTGGAACACCTGGGAGAGGGAGGCGGCCTGTCTTCTGGAAAGTAAAGAGAGAATTTATATTCCTGTAAATAAGGGAACTCCCAAGGCCACTAGTAGGCACAAACCCAGGACATGAAACAGACCCATAAAAGACAGGAAGGATACTGCACTTTCCATTTGCCTTCTGCTGATGTTCCTGATAGGAGGACTGAACTCTGATGGAGAGAGCACCAGCCTAAGCAAAGCCAATTGCAAAGAGAGTGAAAGATGTTTTTGCTTAGATTTGCTGGTTTTTTTAACTCATGACACTCAAGAAATCTCTGTCATAGCGCTAGCTGGTAACAAACTCAAAGAACAGACATCTCAGGAAATAAATCCCCGAGTTAACATATTAAAATATTAAAATGTTTAGAGAGCATCAAAAGATTACAAAATCAAACAAAGAAACAGGAAACGATGGCCCAACCCAGGGAAGAGAGGAAAAATCCAGAAAAGACCAACAAAGAAGACCACACTGTGGACATACCAGATGAAAATTCTTTTAAAACTATTCACTAATATGCCAAAAGAGTTGAGAGGGAACACAGAGAAAGAATCAAAGGATACCAGGAAAACAATGAATTAATTAACAATATTAGAATGTTAATAAAAAGATAGAACTTTTTAAATGGAACCAAACAGAACTACTAGAGTTGATGACCAAAATAACTGAAATGATAAATTCACAGGAGGGTTTCAACCACAGATTGGAGCTGACAGAAGAAGAATCAGCAAACTTGAAGGCAAGACAATTGAAATGACTCAGGCAGAGAGGCAGAAAGAAAAAAAAAAAACAATTATAAAAGCAAAAATAGCCTAAGAGTTTGCTTGGACACCATGAAGCATACTGATAAATATATTACTGGAGTCCCAGAAGAAGAAGAGAGAGAGGGGCAAAGGAATATTCAAAGAAATAATGATATAAAACTCCCCAAACTTAGCAAAAGACATAAATATGTACATCCTGGAGGCACAGAAAACAATAAACAGGAATAAACTTGAAGAAAAATATGACCTGTCACATACTAATCAAATTGTCAAATGAAAATGACAAGAAGAGATTTCTGAAAGTTGCAAGAGAAAAGCAATTTGTTATTTACAAGGGAGTCACAAATAGATTAAGTGCGGGTTTCCTCATCAGAAACCAAGTGGGCAAGAAGGGAGTCGAATGAAATACTTAAAGGGCAGAAAGAACATAAATGCCAACCAAGAATTTTATATTTGTTGAGACTTCCCTTAAAATAGGAGGGAGAAATTAAGGCATTCCCACATAAACAAAAGCTGATGAAGTTCATCACCACTAGACCTGCCCTATAAGCTATGCTAAATGGAGTTCTTCAGAATGAACGGAAAGTACACTAGATGTGGTTCAAAGTAGCATAAAAAAGTAAGTACCTCTAGTAAAGGTAACATTTGTGAAATTATAAATGCTGGTATTATTGTATTGTATGTTGGGGTATGTGCCTCCAATTCTTACTTCCTATAGGAGCTAAAATGCAAATGGATACAATGGTATGATAAATCATGTAATTTTGTATTTCTTTTCTTAAAGAAGGCCTCCACACACACTTTAGTGTCCCTAGTCCATATGAAACTCTCATGATCCAGTAGTACCTGTCCCTTGTCTACATCTCTAAACCCATTGCTAGAAGTCTCCAAATTTCTCAGCAGCCCCAGGGCCACAAATCTTTCTGCTTTCCAACATGGCAAGTGAATTCCTGTCTCAGGGACTTCATGCTTCCTCTTCCCTCTGCCTAAAACCAGTCTGCTTAGATGATTAGTGGTTTCACACCTGGGCCTGACAAAATTTCACCTTCTGAAAAAAGAACTATTAACCATCCTATCTAAAATAGATCCTCTTATCATTATTTTCTTTATACTTTCACCCTGACTTTGCTTTTATTCATTGCAATCATCATCATCTAACTAGATGAATTAATATATATATATTTATTTATTTAATTACAAATAGAAGATAAGTTCTATGAAGAGAGTTTCCTTGTTTTCACAATTATGAACCCAAAATAGTGACTGCCCAAAAACTGGAATTGGATAAATATTTTTGAATGAATGAAAGAGTCAATGAATGAATGAATGTATCATGAAAGTTGTGAATTTAGTCTAATCACATTAGAAATCCACTGCATATCACTTCACCAAATAAGTTACTGCCCTAATAAAAGATAAAAGTACAAGAAAGTGTTAAGACTCATTCAATGAAAAATTAAAAAGTGAATAGTTTTAGTGATTCTAAAATTGTGTGGAGATTTTCTAAACACACAAGTCACAGAATAAATCATTAAAATTAATGTTTCAATTATTCATTTATTTTTACTTTATTAGAGAAGTTGTGGTTTTACAGAACAATCATGAATAAAATACAGAATTCCCATACACCACTCCAATATCAACACCTTGCATTGGTGTGGAACATTTGTGGAGAGAGGGAATGGGAAGTTAAGGCTTGAAATGTACAGTGCTCCTATTTGGAATGATGGAAATGTTTTAGTAAAATTAATATTTTTAACAAAATTCTTTTCAAGTTAAAATGGCATATAAACCTCCTCTCAATCTGAGGCAGAGTGGGCATCACCATCTCAAAATCCTCAAGGTTGATTAATGAACATAAGTAGGGAATGCAACCATAGACCAAAGTAGACTTATTATTATTGTAGTAACAGAAGAACTTATAACATAGATATAAAGATAGTGGTTACTAAAGATTCTGAGGGGAGGGTTAGGGAAGACTAGGTCAAACATAGGGTATTTTTAGGGAATTGGAATTGTTCTCCATGATATTGCAATAACAGATACAGGTCATTGTACATTTTGTCAAAATCTATAAAATCGTGTAGGGCAAAGTATAAACCATAATGTAAACTATAAACCATGCTTAGTAGCAGTGTTTCAATATGTTTTCATCAGTTGGAATACACAGAATAAAAATACTTTGAAATCAAGTAGAAAACAAAGTTACATTGATTGTGAGTGACAGAATGATTCTGAGTGACAGAATGATTCTGAGTGACAGAATGAAGAAAATAATCAATAACCTAAGGAAGAGTGATAGAGAAGATTTGTAGGAGATCACCTTAATCTTAGTTGGGAAGACAGTCCTGATTAGTTGTGTAATCTTTTACATGTTAATTAGACATTGAATTTCAGATACTATAGATGTGAAAGATAAAAAATAGCAATATCTCATCCAATTTTCTTGAAGATTAAATACATATATAGAAATTGATTCATATGTGTTTATACATCAAAATATGAAAGATGCTATATAAAAGTTAACTTATTTTTCAGATAAGATCTTATTGATGATGGTGAGATTTGTGATTATTATTAATATTGTTTAAAATTTCATTCAACAATGCGTTTAGCAGCAAAAAAGGAAATAATAAAAAAATCTGTAAGGAGCAAGCTGGAAAAATACATTGGAAATGTCTAGTAACTTTTAAGCCATCTATATAATTAC
>JAQZBX010085047.1:0-13176 GCA_029593785.1 Cabassous unicinctus | reverse complement strand
CACCAGAAAATAGAAAGAGAGCAGAGAAAGGAAAACTAAAGTTTAATCTGTGCAGAATTGGTAAAAAGGTTGTTTGTAAGCCTTTGGAAATGCTTAGAAATGGTTAAAGCATAACATGGTATTTGTAACTAGCAGTAGTATTGTATGGGTATGACAGTGGTTGAAAGGGAAAGACTAAGGTCATGTATATTACAAGAAGGAAAGTTAAAATCGGTGAAATGGACTCTATAAGATAGTAAAACCACATATAAAACACAAATATGGTTGATATTGCATATATAAGATTGTTTTTACAAAATTTAAA
Source organism: Cabassous unicinctus (assembly GCA_029593785.1). Classification (NCBI taxonomy): domain Eukaryota; kingdom Metazoa; phylum Chordata; class Mammalia; order Cingulata; family Chlamyphoridae; genus Cabassous; species Cabassous unicinctus. Next base: position 12,872 of record JAQZBX010085047.1, on the reverse strand, counting down.
TACAAATATACGAGAGAGAAAGAAAAGGAATAGCAGCTACGTACAGCAGGAGAAGCATTGAGAGATTGAGAGGTGATGAATTTTGGTTGTTTGTTTATTATTATTATTATTATTGGAATAAATTAAGTGCTCTAAGAATTATTGAAGTGATGGATGTACAAATATGTGATTATACCAAATACCATTGATTGTTCACTCTGAAAGAATTTATGTTTTTTTAAATATGTATCAATAAAATTGATTTGTTAACAAAAAATAAAATAGTGGTGAATGGGTGGAGCATAGGGCATTTTTATGGCATTGAAACTATTTTGTATGATACCATAGTGGTGGAAATATGACCTTATATATTTATGAAAATCAATAGAATCATGCAACACAAATAGAGTGAACCAAAATGTAAAGGAAAGACTAGTTAACAATAATATATCAATAGTTATTCGTCAATTGTAACAAATGTACCACAGTAATGCACAATGTTAATTATAAAAGAAACTGCACAATTTTTCTTTACACCTAAAACTATTCTAAAAATAGAAAACTAAAATATGTAAATAAAATAAAATAAAATGAAAGAAAATAAAATAAAATAACAAGGTGCTTTGGTTTTACATAGAGATGAGTTCAATTGCATTCTTTTTGTTCTCTAGTTAAGTGATTAAGTAAAATTGTTTATTATCTCTGAGCCTCACTTTATTTAGATATATTAAATGAAATAATAATGATTGAAAAAATTGTGGAGAAGACTTAAGTGTTAGCATGTCAAATTTTAATTGCAATAACTGTATACATTGCTATGTAAAATAAAGATATCAGGTAACTTTCTCCTTTGCTTAGTTTGTGTTATTAAAATTATAGATGAAAATTAGAGGGAATATTTTCTTCTCTACAAACTAATGTCATAGAGAATGATGTCTATCCTGGCTTATAGACCACAATTTTATATGTATTTAGTATTCACTTTGTATTTAATGAACTGATTGAATTACACATATATTAGCATTTGTTCACCATTTTAAAATAAGTATTTTATTTTAGTATAGTTTTAGATATACAAAAAGTTGCAAATACATTACAGAGTGTTCTCAGATTCTCCACACTCAGTTTTCCCTATTATATCCTATTATCATCTTACATCAATATGGTTCATTTGTCACAACTAATTAACAAATGCTGATACATTGTTATCAACTAAAATCCACAATTTATTCATATTTCCTTTACTTTAACCTAACAACCTTTTTCTATGCAGAATTCAATCCAGCGTACTATATTACATTTAGCTATCAAGTTTCTTTAGGATGCTCTATACAGTGACAATTTCTCCGACTTTCCTTACTCTTGATGACCTAGACAGTATTAAGGAGGTAGGGACAAATATTCTGGACATTATAAATCAACTGGGGTTTTCTGAGAGTTTTGTTATGATTAATTAGATTGGGGTTATGGAATTTTGGGAGGAAGCCCACAAAGGGAAATTTCCATTTTATCACATCAAATCAACAGTATACAGTATCAGCCTGACTACTTACTGCTTGTGTTAACCTTGAACAATTTGCTGAGATAGTGTTTGCTAGGTTGCTCCACAATAAAGTTACTCTTTCTCCCATTATTTCCATACCTACTCTTTGGAAGTTTGTCACTATGTGTATCCTATACTAAAAAGTGGAGAGTTATTGTCTACCTCCTTGGAAGTGTAGTTTCTACATAAATTGTTTGGAATTGTTCTATATGGGAGATTTGTCTGTTCTCCCCATTTATTTATTTTTATTGAATCACTTGTTTATAATACTATGGACTCATGGATATTAATTTAATAGTGTGGATTAAAGTCCAATACTGTACTATTTAGTTTATTGCATATAATTTTCCAGCCTTGGACACTGGGAGCTCTTTCAGCTAGGTCCCATGTCTTTTTGATAGATCTTCATCATTGTGCATATATGTATGTGTTGCAGTTGTTGTTTTTAAATTGGATTAAAAAAAAATCCTTCTTTACTTTTTTACTAAAATGTGTTCCTGTTTACCATTTAACAGCCCTAAAATCAAGCAAGTATCCCAGGATTCCTGTTTCCTTTTATTTTATAATAGAAGTAGAAACCAAGTTCTCTGCATGGGTGAACATGTATTTTTATTATAGTCAAGAAATGTAATTTAAGGCCAAATTAACACCTTCGATTGTAAAGATAGGCCACATATTTTCTCCTTATCAAAGAAGTCCTCTTGCAGATTAAGCTCTTTATCACATCTTGCTCATGTTTCTTAATTGTAAGGAAAGGGACACTTTAGGGTATGATTTTCCCCATACTCAGATATTTTGTCTCATTCATGTTAAATTCTCCTCCAGAGAAAGCAAGAGAAGCATTTCTGAGTTTAAATCTTGGGTGATGGTGGATTTCAGTAAGTGTGGGATTAAACATAGGTTCTTACCAGGTAGGTAAGAACCTATGCCTCTTTGTGAGGTCAAACAGACACATTTCCAAAATAATCAGCATTTTAGGAGTATCTTTTCTTTTTATTTGAATAAGTGGCTTCCAAATTACCCTGGCAATAAAAAAGCTCAATTGAACATTTTAACATCTGCATAAAACTATTAAGATTTTTATTAGGAAATAACTTATTTGTATGTATTAATCCTCAGAGAAAATCAATCTGTTCAATCCAAAGGTAAGTGACTAATGCATACAAGCCACTGTGGAAGGAGAGAAAGTGTACGGACTTTTCTAGGAGTAATTTACAGTCTAAAATGAGTTGTGAAATGTCTACAGCAGTTCTTGATTGGAATGGGTAGCAAATAGCAGTATCTGTTTGAATGTTCCAGGCAATACTTTATGGAGGTGATAGTTTATGTCATGGATATGGTAGGTTGCAGGCTTCTCATCTCTTCAATGAAAAGTGAGTATACAATAGTATGGGACCTTATAGTATGGTACATTATATGTACCTATGGGAAATTCTCTTTAATCCTTTCATTCACTCAACAAATACTAATCACCTACTTTTATCCTAGATGCATAAATTCAGCTGTGAACAAATAGACAGAAATCTGTGTCCTTATATTCCTTCTTTCTAATGCAAGTCATTCTTACTGCATGTCATTCTACTGTATATCAGTTACATGAATTTTTACACCTGTGTGCATGTCTGTCTATTTAGCCTCTATCCAGTTTCTAGACAGATAGAAACTTTAAACATTTTTTCACTTCTTTTTGCTAAAGAGTTTTGACAAAAAATACATTTGGAAAACTTTCAAGAATGTCTTTGAACCTACAGTTAATGACAATGCAGTGGCTCATTGTTCATTTGGGTTCTCATTTTTAATATTGGCTTGTGAAACATATTTTTCATGGAAGAAATTACTCTTTTGTGTTGCAAATATATTTTATTAATTTCACACTATTTTGCTTTCGACTACGTTATTATTGGGGGAAATAAATGTAGCTACATACATAAAATAACTTGTATAGTGTCTGGCATATCGCTAGTTATAAATAAATAATTAGGTTCAATTTGTGTTTCTCTCTTCTCTTCCCTGAAGTTAGAATATTGGACACTCAATAACAGGAATGACAAAAATTCTATCGAGAAAGTTCAGCTATCACTCAGAGATTCCTTAGCTCATTTTTTATATCACTAGTGCTTAAACTATAAACCTGAATTTTGAAAGAATATTCTGATTTCAGGCATATGCTCTCCTCCCCTTTTCCTTAACTATAGATAGTTTCAAATGTCTTCATTATCTTAGGAAATATTGATGAGAGAGCCAAAAAATAATAAATAAGGAGAAGAATTTAACTGTGGGCAACATGAAATGATAAAAAAAATGCAAAATTGAATGTGAGGTTGCATTGAAACTGGAAACAAGAAATATTTGAGAGGTAAAGTAAATTATGCATAAATTATCTCTACTTTTGTAACACACTAACCCTAATATTGATAGGTCCTTACTGAAAACTGAAGAAAGAAATTCAGATCAGGAAATTATCTACTTATGCAGAATCCAGAATATTAATGTTCATTATGTCTGAAAGGTGATTTACTTTTTCATTGTTTCCTATTGCACTTTCCAATGCAATTAGGTAGATAATTTTAATAAGTATTATGAGGTTTATTTCATTCAGAAAATCATCAATACACTGAAAGGTAACTGATTACCCATTGAAAAGGACAAGTTCCATGATCAAGCATATATTCAAGCTCCAAATGTGCTTTTTTATAAAATTATTTATTTTCTCTTAACAGATGAACTATTTGTAACCTGTGCTTTCCTCAAATTTACTGAAATAATGCATCAAAACAGCAGTGTAACTGAATTAATACTGTTAGGATTAACACAAGATCCTTTGAGGCAGAAAATGGTGTTTGTAATCTTCTTAATTTTCTTTGCGGGAACCATGGTGGGGAATTTGCTCATTATTGTGACTATCAAATTCAGCCGGGCACTTGGAAACTCCCTGTACCTCTTCCTATTTTTCTTGTCTTTTGCTGATATCTGCTTTTCAACTTCCACGGCCCCTCAGGTAATTGTGGATGTTCTCACTGCAAAGAAATTTGTATCCTACAATGAGTGCATGACACAAATTTTTGAACTACACTTATTTGGCTGCATGGAGATCTTTGTCCTCATTCTCATGGCTGTTGATTGATATGTGGCCATCTTTAAGCCCTTACCTTACCCAATCATCATGAGGCTGCAAGTCTGCATCATTTTGATTATTTTTGCCTGGATTCGGTCTTTCACACATTCAAGTGACTCAGGTCACTTTGGCCTTGAGATTGCCTTTCTGTGAACACAATTTAATTGATCATTGTTGCTGTGATTTACAGCCCTTTTTGAAACTTGCCTGCCTGGACAATTATGTGATCTCTTATGTGCTGGTGTCCAATAGAGGGGGTATTTGTTCAAGCAGTTTCCTGCTTTTGATGATTTCATACAATGTCATCTTGTATTCTCTGAGAAACCACAATGCAGTAGGGTGGAAAAAAGTCTTCTCAACTTGTACCTCCCACATCACTGTAGTCATCTTATTTTTGGACCATGTACATTCATGTATACACATCCCCCAATCACTTTCCCAATAGACAAGATGGTGGCAGAATTTTATACCATTGGAACACCCTTTCTCAACCCAATCACCTACACACTAAGGAATGCAGAAGTGAAAAATGCCATGAAAAAGTTATGGAGTATTAAAATTACCTCAGAAATTACAGGATGACTTGAGTTTCCAATTTCTTATTGAATCATGGTTTAAGTAAATTGGTGCATATATCAAATATGATAATATGTGATTATTTTGGGAAGGACATACAATTGTATATAAGGTTGTGGGCTGCTACATTTTTCTAGTTCACAAAGATGTTGAATGCCAAGACACCATTTCTTATATCAGAGAAATGTGTCAGTTTAATTCAGATAATTATGGACTAAGAGTCTTTCCACTCTATACATTCTCTGCCTCCCAAGTCATACTATATCTACAGCATAAGCCTGACTCTCCCTATATACTCTAGTATCAAGTGCTCCTGATGGATTTACTTTTTTGTATGTTCTGAAATCACCCAATAATTTTCCTGACACCAGACTGAATTGTTCTTTTCTTGAGAGTTCCTTTCTGGCATTGCTGACCATAAAATTGATTTACCAACTTGAATCTACACACTGGCTTATTAAGAGAAAAGATCTTTACTCAATAAAACCTTTTCCAACTTCTGAGCATCCTTAAAATATTAAATAAAGACTTAATTCATCTATGACACATTTCCACATAGGTATCCAGCTCTTCCTCTTGAATGCCTCCAGGGCAAGGGAACTTAGTGTATCAAGACTGTCCATTCCACTTTATCACTAGTTTGTCTTTAAAGTTCCATATTTTAAAATCAGATTTTTGGAAATGTACTTATATTATAAACTATATTATTCTCATTGTTTGCTTGTGTTAACATAACTGGAAGATTATTTGTGGGATATTTTCAACATAGTATTACAATCAGCCTCATCATATTTGCTATGATTGGTGAATCGAAGCTGCAGCAACAGAATTTTTAAAACCCAAGAGCATGGAAATTAAAATAATGTATATCATCACGATTAAATAATAATACGCATATACTGCAGAGGAACAACATATTGCATGAGAATGAAAACCAGAAAAAAAGAACCTGTTTTGAAGACAATTGATGGTATGATATTATTTTATTTAAAGATATATTGTGTAAGTGAAATAAATGAAATTATAATGGGCATTTATAGAATGTCCACGACATTTGTCTTCAAATAGTGGTAGTAAGGAGAATCCATGTTGTAGCAGGTAGCTGCTTTCTCTTTCTATTTGACCTGCACAAATTGAGGGGTTGCCTAGAATTCTAAGTTAGAATGGTCAATGCTCCTTTGGTAACATTACAGGAGAACACTTTAGCAGCAGCACCTTCACTGTTTCTGCTATGGGTTTTATCATGAACTCTTATATTCATTGTTTTTAGTGTCCTAATATTCAACACTTCTTTTCCGTAACATCTTTAATAAATATTACAAGTTTTTTTTTCATTTCAGATGCTGCTTGTTATTCTTTAATTGTGCAAAACTTAACAATAACAGCCATATGCTCTTGTGAAAAATCATTAAAAAATAAACTCATGAAAATTCCACAAGTTTTCTGTACTCACTTTTTTTTTTTTACTGTGAGATTAAGAAGGCAGTGTCTATGATATAGTCCCACATGAGGATGGCCACATATTTATTAGACAAAGGAAATGTCATGGATCCATCATAAAATTATCTAATCTTCTCTTTCATCACAACAACACAAACATACACCCTCAAATACATGCCAAACAAATAAACAAACAAAAAACACACTGATTATTTAGCTTTCCATGGTTATTTGCCTTTCAGATGAATAAATGAAAATAGGAATTAGAGAATCAAATAAATAAACAAAAATGTAAATGAAAAAATAGCAATAAATTAAAAGAACGTGAAGAATCTATATAGGAGAAAAAAATCTGGAAGGATTTGCAAGGTTCAAAAATACTTATAGGGAAGTGGGTGTAGCTCGGTGGTTAAGTGCCTGCTTCACATGTACGAGGTCCTGGGTTCAATCCATGGTACCTCCTTTAAGAAAATTACTTATAATCAAATTAAACTGGAATATTAAAGTATTAATTTTTAACTTCTGGGACACCATATCTAATCAATGAAAATTTTGAAGTGTCCATCCTTCTAAGAAGGGAAGCTATAAATTATAATTATTTTTTTATTATAGAAATAGATTTCTAATATGCTTTTTTTGTTGCTATCATACTATCAATGAAGATGCAATGCCAATTCTGTATTAATCCTTGAAAAAATGCATAATTGAATGTGATCATAAGGAAACATGGTACAGATCCAAACTGAGGATTAATTTACACAGTAATTTGCCTATAAGCTTCAGAATTTTCAAGGCCAATAAAGCCAAGAGCTGACATAGGGGTTATTCCAGATTAAAGGAGGCTGAAGAGAAATGTTAACTCACTACAGTGTGTGATGTTGGATTAGATCCTGAATTCAGAATGGTAAAATAGCTAAAATGGGCTTCACTGGGACTGTTCATAAAATGTGAACATAGACCAGGTTAGATAATGTACTAATATTAAATTCTCTTGGGTTTGTAAAATACCATTTTACTGTGGTTATACAGAATATTTTATTCTTTTAAAAATGCACACTGGAGCATTTAGGGGCAAAAGGGCATTGTATTAGTCAGCCAAAGGGGTCCTGATGCAAAATACCAGAAATCTGTTGGTCTTTATAAAGGGTATTTATTTGGGGTAGAAGCTTGCAGTTACCAGGCCATAAAGCATAAATTTCTTCCTTCACCAAAGTCTGTTGCCACGTGTTAGAGAATGACAGCTGCCGAAGTTTGCCAGGGTTCAGGCTTCTTGGATTCCTCTCTTCCTGGGGTTTGCCTTCTCTGGGCTCAGGCTTGCTTTGTGCCACAAGGCCAGCTGTAGAATATCAGGCAAATGGCTTGCTTCTCTTCCCAGGGCCTTCTCTCTTTCTTCACAACCAAGCTCCTCTGTACACTACTTCCCAGGTCTCCAGCTGAAGACTCTGCATCACAAGTCCAACTCAAAACTGTTTCAACACTGCTCTTCGCCATGCCTTTTATATTTGATTCCTGCCCCACCAAGGGGTGGGGCTCAACGCACTACTGACGTGACCCAGTTAACACCATAATCATAACTTAAACATGTCCTGATTAGCAGACCAGCTTACAAGCATGTTCCAATATCTATTTTTGGAATTCATAATTATATCAAACTGCCAGAATGCTACAGGCATGATGCCACTTTTGCCCTCAAATGGTTTGGAAAAAATTACATCTATTTTTATAAATGGAAAGAAAGGAAAAAGAGAAGGAAGGAAGGAGGGTAGGAAGGAAAGAAGAAGGGAGGGAGGAAAGGAGGAAGGGTTGAAAGGAGAATGAAACAGGGAAAGGAAGGGGGGAAGGGAGGGAGGGAACATTGTGGAACAAATTGTAGACAATTGGTGAACCTGAACAAAGGTTGGTAATGGGAGTTACCGGTCTTATCCTTGCAATGTTTATGTAAGAATGAAATTATGTCAAAATTAAGATTCAATATATGAGGATAAATGTTTTAGTGTCCTGTTTGGTAAATCCAATACCATGTAACGGGTTGATTTAAATAACAGGAACTTTCTCGCTCAAGATTTTGAGGCTAAGAAAAGTCCACAATCAAGGCAGCATCAAGTTTTTTCTTCTAAAAAACTGTGGTCTTATGGACCTGGTTGCCAGGGATCCTCAGTCCTTGCCTTTTCTGTCACATTAAAATACACATGGCAGCCTCTCCTGCCTCTCTCCTTTCCCTTCCAGTCTCCTTCTACTTCCAGCTTCTTGTTGGTTCCTCTCACTTTCTCTCTTTGTGAACTTCTCTATAAGGCCTTTAGTAATAGGATTAAGAGCCATTCTAATTCAGCTGATCAGACAATAATGGAAATAATCGCATCTATAGGTCCTATTTACACAGATTCACAGCCATAGGAATAGATTAAATTAAAGAATATAATGGCCAACATTCATCTTGCCCCTTGACCCAGGCTGAAAATTGAGCTCCAGGAATAGAAGGGAATATAGAAAGCTGGACTTTGAAGATGTGAAACAATTAGAAAAGGAAGTTAAGTTTTCAGATAAGGGTAAGTTGACCCCTGGTTCTTAGAAAGTGTGCTACTAAGGGGACTTGGTGCAAAAATCCCAGTTAAATTTAACTGGAAAGGTAGAGATCAACTACATCATAAATTCCTAGAGAAATGGAATTTAAAAACTGATTCAGTTTCCAAAGACAGAAAGTAAGATAGACAATGAGGGCTCAAGAGGGTAAATTTCAACTGGTTCTTTTCTAGAAAATGAACCACTCTCTGGGAGAGCATTCTTCATGATGTTGAAATGGTTTGGACACTTGTGATAGTCTCTGTCAAATCTTTTTTTTTTCTCTCTCTTTTCTATCTGGTTGCATCATGGTCTTTCTGGTGCATCGCTTCACCACACAGGGGACTGCGCCTCCCCACAACATGCATGTCTGGCACAACTTTTTTCTTTTTTTACCAGGAGGTCCTGGGTCCTCCATATTGCAAACAGTAGCTCAATTACTTGAGCCACAGCTGCTTCCCGCAGTATCTTTCTTCATTTCTTTAAATGTGACTAATGCTTCAAGATTCAACTCTGATATTATTTATTCCAGGACCTATTTTGTTTTAGGTTACTACCTTCTCATACTCAAAACAAACAAACAACAACAAAAAAACACATATATAGTGTGATTGCATCCCCTCTGACTGTAAGTTATTCAAAGACTGTGATTATTAAATCACTGGACTTTATGTCTCTAATAACATGTACAAGGTTTGTCACAAAGCAGGCAATGAATACATTTGTAAAAGTGGCCAGAAATGTGTACAGATTATTCTATACTTCTTACTTTGCAATACACCTGAAGACAATTTCTTATCACTTTTTTATTGATTTTGAGAATTATTTAAATAATAAAGAAGATATGTCTTTGTTTTTCAATTGTGTTGCAAATATATTTTCAAGGTTCTCAGCATTTGTAGTTTGCTTTTATGATATTTTTGAAGAATAAATGTCATTGTTAGAAAGCATTTTCTCTGCATCTTCAATCACGGTAGACTCTCAAGAAGTCTTAGTCCCTTTTTATTTTTGCCTGTTCTCCACTGAAGTCACAGTATGGCACCTATGATGTTATACAGATTGCAAACTATTGACACATATCAGGAATGGCCTAAATATTACAGAAGTTTATCTCAAAAGCTTAAACTGAAAACTGAAATGCATGAAGATATCCTCATTAACAACAAGTTAATGCCTTTTCTACTTTCCTTAAATATAGCCTCTGTGCCCTCCTGTGTCTTAAGAAATTTTATTAAGGTATTCAGAGAAACACTGGAAATAGGAAGGAATTGAACTTTAAACAACACATCATAATTTACAAATATGAAATTTAATAGCATGAGCTGAATTTATAAGAATAAACAACTAGGAATTATAAGAGGGGGAGCAAAAGGTAAGAGACTAGTCTACAGTTAAGGCAATAGAATATAATAAATGTTTATGAAATTTAGAATCCTAAAGTGTTCTTCATTGCACTATTTTTTACACTATTCTTCAGCAATTGTCTGGGGCATATGGTTTTGAGTTTCTTTGAAGGTTTTTTCCCTTTGTGGCTGTTGCTGTTGTTTCTCACTGACAAAAATAAGCTCAAATATTAACTCAAGTATTCTCTCAAGGTTCAAGGAATGAAATAAATTATACTCAGGGAATCCTATTTTGGAGCAAATTATCTCTGTTATTGACAATCATATTTTTTTATTCTTACAAAATGAAAATTAAATAGTATCAATAGACAGAATTAATATCATTTTGTCCATAGGCTAAAACTATCCAGAGAAACAAATGATTCACCTAGTAAAAATGGCAAAACTCAGTGAGGGGAGATTTTGAACTCAAAGCTTAAAGTTCTTTTTATTAACTTATGTTTTCATCTTGTGGATGATTCCTTAGTTGTGCTTTCTCATATGCACTGAAGCCATGCAACAGAATAATACAGTGATTGTGCTCATATAACTAGGACTGACACAGGGTCCTACAAAACAAAGAATGATTAAAATCTTTTTCATTTCTACTTGAGAACCATGGAGTGGAAATTTCTCATTACTGTGATCATGAGGTTCATCTAGACTTTTGAAATCTCCATATATTTCCTCCAAATGTAGCTGACCATTACAACATTCCTTTTACAAATATCATATCCGATAGACTAAGTTTTGAAGCTACTCTGCAATGAATGCAATATCCAACAATGATTACATAATCCAAGCTTTGCATAAGGCTTCAATGACATCAGGATCTTGGTTCTTCTCCTCATAACTGCAAATCTCTGTGTAGCAATCCTTGAGTCCTTCTTTTACATAGCAATGATGAGAAAACAAAAATCTTGATACTTCCTTTGGCTTAGATAGAGTCCATTTAGTATTCCGCAGCCAGATTATCCTGAGCCTAAGATATCCATTCTTTGATCCTGATCGATTGATCAATAGTACTGTGATATGAGCCTCTGCTGTAACTTGCCTGCATAGATACTTGTATGATAAAATATTGTTGATTCTCCATGGAGCCATGTGCATAGAAGTTTCCTGGGTTCTGATGACCTCATATGTCGCCATCTTTCATTCACTTAAAACCACATGAGCTTTTAAAAGCAGAGACATTTCTCCAGCTAAGAGAGATATGGTAGGAGAAGTGAGAGAGAGTTGAAGGACAAGAATGACTTCAACCCCTGCTACTCGTTTGAAGATGGAGAAGGCAAGAAGATGAGGAATACAAGTGACCTTGTGAGATGAGAGAGACTTCTGGCTGACAGTCGACAATTAAACAAGGATTTCAGCTCTGCATGCTCAAAGAAGTAAACTCTGCATTCAAACTAAAAAGAACTTGGCAGTGGATTCTCTCACTAAGCCTCCAGATGAGTGCCCAGGCAGATTGACAATGTAATTTTCACCTTTTGAGAACAAAAGCAGAGACCAGCACACTTCACCTGAAACATTGCACTCCCTGAATTACCTCCAATATAATCACCACTCATTCTTTTATTTGTACTGTATGGGGTATAATCAGGGAATGGGAAAAGTTAGTGATATGGTTATAAAGTCATTCTGAATGGGTTTATTTATTTATTTATTTTAAAGAAATATTAGATTATATAAATGTTGCATAAAAAATATAGGGGATTTCCATATGCCCCACTCACTCACTATCCCATACTTTCCCATACTAACAACCTCCTTCATTAGTGTGGTACATTTGTTACAATTTATGAACATATATTGAAGCATTGCCACTCACCATGGACTATAGTTTACATTATAGTTTACACTCTGTCCCATGCAATTTTGTAAGTTATTACAAAATATATAATGGCCTGTATCCGTCATTGCAACGTCATGCAGGACAAATCCAATGTCCTGAAAATGCCCCCATATTATTCATATTTTTTCCTCTCCCTCTCCTCAGAACCTCCTGTGGACACTGCTTCCTGAATGGGTGACTTTTTAAGCCAGGAGAGGGAGGTGGTTGGCCCCAGTTGCTGACATGTTCAACAGGAATGTGGAGGAACTGGAATTTTCACATTTATACCAGATGGCCTTTGAAATAATACCAGAAGAAAGGGGAAGAAAAAGTCCTACTTGATATCTTAACATGCATACATATACACATAGTCAAGAAATACAGAGTTTTATGTTGTAAGCCCATTCTCCAAGCCCCTTCTCTTAATCACATTCCTTTTTTTTTTTT
>JAQZBX010085046.1:0-13177 GCA_029593785.1 Cabassous unicinctus | reverse complement strand
GGAAGCTGGGGGTGGAAAAGGGAAGGGGCATGTCGGTTGTTCCTTTGTGTACTCACCTAGCAGCCAGTGCAGGGCCTGGCACAGACCGTAAAGAAAACATGCCAAGCTAAGACTGGCTTCTCCTTGCAACTTTACTTTTTTCTAGAAAGTGAGTTCCTAGGTTCTTACCAATTTCATGATAAATTTTAAAGAGTGAACAAAAGCCTTAATAAAAAATAAAATCGCAGGTGTGGCCTCTAACCAGCGCTCCGGGGCAGCACAGAGCTGCGGTCCGGGAGAGGCTGAGCGTGGCCCACCTCTAGGCTTGCAGACTACAAGTCCCAGCATGCATCGGGTCAGCGAGTTTCTCCACGCCCCGCCCACTCCCTTGGGGTGGGGCGGGTCCGGAAGGCGGGGTCCAGGGGCAGCGGAGGCCCCGCGTGCCAACTGGGGAGTGGAATGCCCCGGGCTCTCTGGGGTGCACAAAGCGCAGGCGCAGCGGGTTGGTTGGCGGCAGCATCACGTAGCGGTCGCAGTGGCAGCATCATCCGCAACAGGTGTAGAGAGGTGGGTGCATCAAGGGGGGCTGGACAGGGAGTTTGCACCAGGCCTTCTTTTCTGAGCTGTGTCAGGACTTGGAGAGGGGAGGGAACGGCAGGAGAAGCTCGGACAAGGCCAGGCCTTCCAGCCCAGGTGTGCCAGCCCTTGCTACGCAGCAACAGGTGAGAGCAGATGGGGGAGGGGCAAGTAAGTAAGTAAGTCGCCTTCAGGGACAGAGGGCACCTGGGTTCCAGTCCAAGCTCCATCACATATGTGGACACGTCACTGTCCCTCAGTTTGTCCATCTGTAAAATAGGAGTAAAGACCTCCACCTTCTAACTAGGTTACAGCAGGCACAAGGTGAGGCAGTATCGTTTAGGTGCAGTGGTGCCCAAACTTGCTGCACATTGGTATCGCGCAGGGATCTTTAAAGTCTACCAACGCTTAGCTCCGTCCCCCAGACTTCTGATTTCATTGGTATGGGGTGTGACCTGGGCATCAGGATTTTTAAAAGGTCCCCTTAGTGTAATGGTTAGAAGCCAGGACTGCTGGGTGTGAATCCTGGCTCTGTGGATTACTAATCAAATGGATCTAGCAGGATGGGACCTCTCAGGCCCCAGTATCCTCATCTGTAAATTGGAAATAATAACAAGGCATGTCAGGAGGCTTAAATAATATACTAGATGAAAGCACGAGAACAGTATCTGGTATGTAGTGTTCAATCAGCAATAGCTGTTTTTAAACTATTTTTTCACGTACTTTATAAATGGCTCAGGTGGAGTCCAAATGTGGGGGAGGCTTTTCTTGTTATGAAAGTCCCCCTTTTGTTGCCGTAATTCTAATATTCTTTGCTGTCAGCATTTCAAAATTCCAGGGTTTCCGAGACTTTAAGAATTCCTCACTCCAGCCTCACAGACCCTTGTACAGATAAGGAAACTGTTTCGAGGGACAGGGAGAAGGTTATGGAGATGAGGCTGGAGACCAGGCTCCTGACCCCCACCCCCACCCCGTCACAGCGGTGCTGCCCTGCTGAACCCACGGGGACAGTGCTGTCATTATCTGCCAGGAGCAGAGGATGGGGAGGAGACCGGGGCTGCCTTGCCCTTGTTTGTTTACCATTTCTCCCTTGATGGTTTCCTCAATGGCTTCCCCAGGGAGGGCGGCGCTGGGGGCTTCTCTCCAGGGAGCTGCTCTGGAGCTGCTGATGAGGCCTGTGTGTCCTGTGACTCCTCTGACAGGTCCCGCCTGACTCTACCCTGGAAAGTCCTTTTGAAGAAATGGCCCTTGTGAAGGGCGGCTGGCTGTGGAGACAGAGTGAGTGACCTGGGCCAAGCCCATCTGTCCTGCCCATCAGCCCCCCAGCGCCTCCCCTTGGGGCAGGAGTGAGGGAGATGGCTTGTTGGGACTGCCATAGTGAAACCTTCTCCCAAGGAACCAGGGCCTTTCTGTCCTCCCCTCCTTTGTCTCTGCTCTTCCCTTGGCCTGGAACGTCCTTCCCATTCCTGACTGCTTGGTAAACTTGTCCCCTTTTCTAACCCCCACCCCACCCCTGCTGCAGCACCAAGCTGGGTTAGAGGTACCTTTCTCTGAGCTCCCACAATGCCTCATGAATACCGCTGTGAGAGCATTGATCTCCCTATAACATAATCGTCTTCACTCGTGGGTCTCCCCACACTCCCACACCACACTGGCCCCAGACTGTAAGCTCTCAAAGGAGGCACTGGGTCTGACCTTCCATATGTCCACAGTGCCCTACCGTAGGGCTGGACATACGGAAGAGCACAGAACAAAATGAAAAACGCCTCTGTTCAGTGCTTTGAAATCTTTCCTGATAAGATTTCCATTTGCAAAATGTCTGAAGCTAGGGCTCAGGCTCCAGACCCACCTGGGACCGAGTCATGATTTGAGCAAGAGTTATGGTGGGGGCCCCTGGGACGAGGAGCTCCCCTGCCCCCATGACCCCCTATCCATTTCCAGTTTGATCCAGTTCAGCAAACACCGTACACACGTCCTGCTGGGTGCCAGGATCTGTGTGGGGAGCCACAGACCCAGAGAACTCACCAGCCATGGCCTCCCAGTCCAGTGGAGAAGACACAATGCACAAATATCACAGAAGTCAGAGCTAGGGCATAAGATGGAGGCTTGTGGTAGGGAGAGGTCTTTGCCCTTGCAGAGATGTGGGGCTTGCCCTTGGATGCTCCAAAGAAGTGGGTTTGGACACTCATTTACCATTGAACCCATTTATGGAGCCTCTGCTACCTGTCCAGGCCCAATGGAGGCCATGGGGTGCACAAGACAGAAAGAGCCCCTGCCCTTATTTCAGGGGAGGTTGACAAGGGGGAGGTGGTCACGACACTGGGAGCACTTCTGGGCCTCCTGCCCCCAAGCAGGCTCAGGGATGAGCCCGTCTGGTGGGTCGCGAATGTCGCACAGGCTCCATCCTCCGCCGCTGGAAGCGCAACTGGTTTGCCCTGTGGCTGGATGGGACCCTGGGCTACTATCACGATGAGACGGCGCAGGACGAGGAAGACCGTGTGCTCATCCACTTCAATGTCCGCGATGTCAAGATCGGCCAGGAGTGCCAGGGTGAGCAGAAGCTCCTTCCTGCCTGGCACAGCAGCTGTGGGCAGGGCCCTTCCACCGAGTCTGAGAACTCCTGAGATTGGAAGGCCCTTTGCAGCTTTCAGAGGGCTCCTCAGACATTGGCTCTGGGCCTCTGTCAACTCCAGTTCACTTGGGTGTGAATTAAGTCCCTTGTACACTATGCTGAGCCCTGTCCTGGGGGTGGGGGTGGGGTAGGGCTGCAGAGGTGAGTCAGACACAGTTTCTGCACTAGGAACTGAATAAAAATGAAATGAAATAAGGAGACTCAGAGAAGTTAGGTGACCGGCCTAGAGTCACACAGAAAAGTTGAAAACTCCTTGTGGCCTCAGGTCACAATCAACAGTTAGGAAATTGTACCTAGGAAAGCAGGTTGAAGAGTGGAGCAGAATCCCAGAAAAAGTATATGGGAGCAGAGGAGGGTGGCAATGGCGAGTCAGCAAGACCCAGAGAAGTCGGTTCTTATTCTTGCCCCCGATTTCCTGGGGAGACCTCGGGCCTGGGCCCCATGGAAACCTCCTGTGTGTGTGTCTGCCTCCAGACGTGCAGCCTCCAGAGGGCCGGAGCCGAGATGGCCTGCTGACCGTGAACCTGCGGGAGGGCTCCCGCCTGCACCTGTGCGCAGAGACCAGGGATGACGCCTTGTGAGTGGCTCCTGGGAGAGGATGGGGTGGGACCTTGGGGTATGCGACCAGAAGCCCCCGCCTCATTGGACCTTCTGGTTCCCTGAGGGGAGGAAGAGGGACAAATGCCAGTCAGCATGGTTGTCTCATTCTATTGGAGGTGGGGCAGAGTGGACTTGAATGGCTCATGGTGGTTGGTAAAGGACACGGGTAAACACCTCACAGTCTGTGTGAACTCAGGATCGCTGGGGGAGGGGATGAGCATATCTGCTTCAGGTGTATGGTTCCTGGTCCCTCAGAGTCAGATACTTAACAGCCACCGAGGTCAGCCCTTGCCTGGGGTTGGTGCAAAAGAACAAGCCCAGTGCCATGTTCAAAGAACCCTCCCCTGCAACTCCCTTCTGAGAAGATGGCTATGATCTTGCCCTTGGGGTGGAGCGGGTGGGGGGTGGGAGACCAGACCTGCCTAAGGGAGGCAGCCTGGTGTGTCCCGGGGGTAACCCAGTGTCAGATGCATACCCACTGCAAGGCTGGGTGTGTCTCCGTCAGGCGCCATCTGCTCACTCACATTCTTTCCCTTCCTACTCTCTGGCTGAGGTTCGCTTGGCCTCTGCACTATAGGAGAGTGAAAGAGATGGGGTGTGTGAGAGTGGGGGAAGCTGAGCTCCAGGCAGGCAGAGCACAGAGCCGCCTTGTCCACCCCGGCCAGGTGCCATGGCAACCAATAAAGGCCCAATTGTCCGGTGTCCACTGGGCCTTGCCGGGGCTGTGGGGTTAGAGCTTTGGAAAACTCTGTTTGTAGCTTTGGGGTGCAGAGGTGGGCTGCAGCTAGCGAGCCCATCCAGGCATGTCAGAATCTGAAGGCCCCTTAGTGACCACCTAAGCCCGACTTCCCATTGTCTAGGTGGGCAGCTGGTACCTCTGGAAGAGACGGGATTATGGACTAGAACGAATTAGGAGGCTCCAGCCTAAGTTAGGGTCCTGTGCATGTGACTGGGGCAGGGGAGGGGTCACCTCTCTCTACCCAATGGAGTCGAGGGAATCTTCCCCTTCGAGAGGACTTGGGGCTAGAGGCTTGGATGAGGAGGAGAGCATGAAGGGTGGGGACCCAAGCCCCCTTCCCTCAACCCTGCTCCTCATGGTCTGGTGGGGTTTGCTTTGCAGAGCGTGGAAGATGGCACTGCTGGAGGCGAACTCCACCCCGGTGAGGCACCCCCCAACCCCTCCCTCTCCTCCCCACCAGCACCTGCCATGGAATCATGGGTGACTCAGACTTGGTCTCCACCTGCCAGGAGTTCTCAGTCTCGTATAGATAGATTTGTGCAGACTCAGATGCCCCGAATCCCAGGTAGGAAAGGATGGAGGACAGTCAGCTGGTGCTCAGAGGAGGCAGAGAGAAGTCTCCAAGAAGGCTTGCTGGAGGGGGTGGCATGTGAGCCATGTGAAAGGTGCTGTCTTTTATTGAGTTACTGTTATATGCCAGGTGTGGTGCAGGCGTTATCCCAGCCACTCCTCAAAACAGTCCTATGGGGTTGGGATTATTGTTCCCTCTCTGCAGAGGATAAGACTGAGGTTCAGTAATCTACATACCAAATATTTACTGAGTCCCTGCTATGTGTCAGGCATTATGCCAGGTGTCAGGGATCAGAGGTGAACCAAGGAGATGTGAGCCGTGACCTCAGGCCTCAGCCTAGTGGGGAGACGGGTGTAAAACAACTAATGACACAGCTCATTCTTCCCTTGCAATGGGGTAACCACTCTGACAGAGAGGTGCAGTGTGCAGCTGACGCGAGACCCCCCGGTAGCCTGATCCAGGTATGCATTCAGACAAGGCTTAAGCCGAGGCCAGAAGGATAAACGGAAACTGCCAGGGCAAAAGGTGCAGGGTCGAGTGAAGGGAACTGCTTTCCAGGCAGAGGGGACGGCTTGTGCCAAGGTCCTGACAGGGGTTAAAGCCTTGGCAAGTTGAGGATCAGAAGGAAGGCTGGGGTGGCTGGAGCAGTGGGAGTGAAAGGGCGTGGGCTAGGAAGGTTGGCAGGGCGAGGCCTTGTGGGTCATGGTAAAGGTGTTTGCTTCTGCTAAGAGCACTGGGAAGTCATTGCAAGTTTTTAAACAGAAAAGTGGCGTCATTGGATCAGATTTGTGTTTTTAACAATCTGGCTGCTAGGCAGGCAGTGGATTGTAGGAGATAAGAGTGGATGCTGGAGGCCAGTTAGGAGGCCAGGACGGTGTCCAGGTGACAGGCTGGAGGTCCACACTAAGGCCTGGTCGGCAGAGACAGGCTGATGAGGACAGGGCATACTTAGGAGGTGGAGTCAGCAGAGTTTAGTGACTGATGGAGGTCGGGGCCCCCAGCGCGGTGGCACAGCCTGGCCTCAACTCTCATCTGCCCAGCTCCAGAGTCTGTGCTTGTTCCTTCTATGTGTGGCACAGTGGAGCCCCTGCTCATCCAGAGGGCAAGGCCGTTGGAAGGAGCAGGGAGACTGGGATGCATTTAGAATGCCCTGCCCCAGGCATCCACCTGCTGAGGGCCACGTACTGCGCTGAGCACCTGGCACCAGTTACATCGTTTAAGCTGCCAACAGCTCTGGCAGGGGCAACAATAGGGTTTTGTATTATTAGTCCCATTTTACAGACAAAGAAGCTGAGGCTCAGAGAGAGGAAGTGGCTTATCCATAGTCTCACGGTCTTAAGTCGGTGGAACCTCAGCTAGGGAGATTTTGAGAAGAGGACAAGTGTCTGCAGAGACAGCTGCGTGAGCAGAGGTGGGGAGGTGATGTGCACGTGGGCATGCACATGCGTATCTAAGACCGAGGGTCTGGCCTGGCTGAAGGGTGGCACGTGGAGGGAATGAAGTGGGAGAGATGACCTTTGAGGCCAGGTCACCAAAGGCCTTGCAGTCTAGTTGAAGGACGTGAGGGTTGTGAGGAGCAATAGGGAGCACCAATGGGGGAGTGGTCTGTGGTCGGATTTGTGGAGCAGATTCAGGCTTCCAGGTGGAGGCTGGAGCGGTGGTCAACAACATGGAGTACCCCAGGTCGGGCTAATCATAATAATAGATAATAAGAGCCTCTCACGTTGGGCAAAGCAGACCCACCCAAGACGGGCAGGAGGAATGAGGGAAGGGCTGACCGTTCAGCACTCTGTGACTCTATGACGCTGTCTTGTCCCCTCTCTGCCTGCCCACTTCCTGCTGCTCTGCTTACCTCATCTCGCTGCCCCCGACCCTCTCTTCTTCCTCCCCTTGCTCCACACACATCCCTCTGGCCCCAGGGCTTACGAGAGCAGGTGTGTGTCTGTGTGTCTTTGTACCTGTGTCCACCTGTCTCTGTGTGTATTTGTGTCTGTCTCTGGGCTTCTGGTGCTCACGTAGGTGTGACCTTCACTTTGTCCCCCCACATCCTGTAGGCATATACCTCTCTCTGGGTGGCTCCAGGAGGAGTCCCTAACCCCAGCTGTGCCAGGAGACATAGTGCTTAAGGGGTGAGGCTGGGGAGGAGAGGGGGAGTGAGAAGGGGGCGGGGGGCAGGGGCAGGAGGGCAGATCAGAGCTGCCCTGTCTTCCTTGGAGACTGTGAGCCTCAGCTGCCTCAAACAGGTAAGGGAGGCCTAATTCCAGAGAGACACTACTGGTCCTTCTTCTCTGTAACTTTGGCAAAGTCACCGCCCCTCTCTAGGCCTCTCCGCATTACCGTGGGCTGAGGAAGAAGAGGACACCCCCTCCCCCCACTCCCACCCCCAGCTGGCAAGGGGTTCTGGTAGAGTCTGTTGAGAGCTCTGAGTCTCTGGGTGTAGAGGGCCTCTGACGCTTCCCTCCTTCCCCCTTCTCGGGTCTCTGTGGCTTGAGCAGGCCCCAGCTGGAGCCACTGTCCCTCCCAGGAGCCGCCGGGTTTGCCCCAAGGTCAGGTGTGTGACCTGCTCGTGGAGCCCCTGTAAGGTTGAGAGGCGGATCTGGGTAAGTGCTGGCTCAGTCCTCCCTACCTCCGTACCGGCCACCAGGATGAGACTCCAAAACAATGCCTGGTCCCATCCCTTCCCTGCTCACAAACATTCCATGGCTCCTCATCACCCATGAGACACCAACCACAGCCTGTCCTCATGAGCTGGTTTGGGCCAGCCTCTCCTGCCTCATCCCACCTCTCTCCCACCGTGCTCCAACCACTCTGCTCTACCCTCTGCTCCCCGCTGCGCCAGACCTTTTCCCTCTTCTCAGCCTTTGCACATGCTGTTCTCTCTTCTTAGAAGAGCCTTAGTCTCTTTATTCACCTGACAAACTGTTGCTCATCTTTTAAGACCCACCTGAAAGACTGCCTCCTCTTCAGTGAAGTCTTCCAAACCTCCAGGCACCGCCACTCCCTCCCACAGCCTGTGGCACTACTGCTCATTCACTCTGCCTGGTTCCAGAGTCAGGTCATTCTTGTCTGCTTTCCCATCAGACCAGGAACCTTCTCCCAAGACAAGGATCAGGTCTGACTCAGCTCTGCCCCGTGGAGCTTGGCACAGGGCTTGGCGTGCAGCAGGTGCTCAATGAGTGCTCAGTGATGGGAACAGCCTATTTTGACCCTCAGCACACATAGGTCTCAGGAATATTCACTGAATGAGTGAATGAGGGACGAAAGGAACGAAGGAGTGAAAAATCTGTTACAGCATTACTACAGCATATTATAATTTAGGCCATATCTGTCTCTCTCTTTCCCCACCCCCGAATGTTTCTAGAGAGCAGGACTGGGGAATGAATCCTTTCTCTGTCTCCAGGGCTCAGCCTGACTTGGGGTGGGTGGCAGTGGGGACTTGATTTAGAATACCTGTGGTCCTACAGTCAGCTGTGAACTACTTCTCTAGCACAGTGGTTCTCAGTGTGCCTTTGCATTAGAATTGCATAGGGAATTTAAAAACCTGTAAGGGGGTAAAAAAAAACATTAAAGGGGAGTGGATGTGGCTCCAGCAGTTGAGCGCCTGCTTCCCACACGGGAGGTCCCAGGTTCGGTTCCTGAGTCCTCCTAAAAAACAAGCATAAATTATATTAATATTAAAAAAATAATAATAAGCCACCCAGATAATTCCTAGGGATATGGAAGCTTTATGGCTTTTAGAGATTGTCTTATCAAACCTCCCCTGGCTTATATGTGAAGATACTGTTTACACACACAGTTAGCTAATGTTTTAAAGAAAGTACTGGAATGGCCTCAAGCATTAGTGGGTATGCTTACATGATGGTAACTGATAAAATCATTAACTGCATTTCAGATTGTTGTTTTAAAAAAACATTTTTTTTTTAAACTCTTGTGCCTGGTGGAGCCTCCTAAAGCAAGGTTTCAACAAGGCTCTATTATTCCTGGTTCATGGGTGGAATTCAAGGGGTTTCTTATACTTTCATTGTTTTCTGATTGCCTACTTTGTGTCAGGTACTGTTCTAGGCACTTAAAATACAAAACATTCCAAAAACAACAACAACAACAAAAAAAACACAACAAGCAAACAAACGAAAAAACCAACCTAGGGGAGCTGATGTGGCTCAGTGGTTGAGCGCCAGATTCCCACATGAGGTTCCAGGTTCGATCCATGGCCTCAGTATCTCAAAAAAACAAAACAAAACATATACAAATGTTCATATCCTACCTCTCTGGATGCCCTAATTTCATGGGTCTGGGGTGGGGCCTAGGAAGTCTGTAGTTAAAAAAATTGTCTCCTGGTCATTCTGAGGTGCAGGACCACCCATTTGCCTAGCTGTGGCCCTGTTGGGTACTCACGGTGCCTTGGTGTGGGCAGTAAGAAAACTGGAATTCAGAGAGGTTACATAACTTAACCAGGGTCACTCGATCCATCAGTGGTAGCTCTGGGACTCCCAGCCTGGCACTGTGAACCACCCCCCACCCCTAAACTAGGATACAGGTTTTTTTTTTCAAATGGGGGATGCCTAAATATAGGATTTAAAAGGCTATAAACCTTAGTTGACAGCAGCTTTTCTGAGACAAGGTAGTCATTTGCATGTGAGCCCCTAATTTGCTAATACGTCCCCACCCACAGAAGGGCCTGAGCCTCTGAGCAGGGAAAGGTTGGCTCTGTCCCTGAGATCCCTGGGGCTTGCCCGTTGCCAGGTGACCTACCTGCTTTTGCCTCTGGGCCTCTCGGGCCTGGAGGGTAGAAATAGGTCCCCCAGAGGGACATGAGGTGGTGTTTTCCACCCTCTCCAGAGCTGGGCAAGGAGGGAGATGTCTGCTCTTTCTGGACCTCAGTTTTCAACCTGTAAAATTAGGACTCTGAGTGCTTTGATCCCTCTGGCCCCTTCTGAGCATGGAGCCCAGATTCTGGCCACCTACACCAGAAAGCCCTCTTGGATTGTCCATGGGGAGGGAGCACAGTGGGGGTGAGTTACTTGAGACTGAGGACCCACACACTGCTTGTCTGAGCCTCCTGCATTGCCCTGGGACTCCTTGTTCTTCCTAGCATGAAATTGGGCTCAGAGTTGGGCTACCTTGGTTCCGGTCCTGGCCCTATAATTGATTCACTTGAGATAAATTCAATAAACATTAATTAGGCACCTATCATCTTCCAGGCTCTGGCCCAATCAGGCCTATATAGACCCAGTCCCTATCTTTCGGGGGGAGGTCCAAGTCTGATGGGAGAGACACACATTCACAGGAACACAAACAATAATAATACAGCACAAGATGCTATGATGGAGGGAAGTTCAAGGGCTGTGGGACGCCAGATGGGACCCCAACATAACTTGAGGTTTAAGGGGAGAGTGATGTACTTGAGTTGAGTCTGAAAGACAAGTTGGGTCCTTGAATGAAAAAAAAGATGAGAAGGGCATCCTGATCAAAGGAAAATGGATCAGCAAAGGCATGGAGATGAAATCAAGTGATGTGTTTGGAGAATTTCCCTTTAAGGCCAAACTTTTTGGAAGAGATGTCATTACATGTTGATTGGATTCCTCACCTTCCCCCAGCCACTCCTCTAAAAAATGTTTTTTTCAAGTTACCAAAACCAAAGTCTTTTTCTCTTGGCATTGGCCACGAGGATGGACAGATGAGCATATTTGGGAGGTAAATTCATGAGACCTGGTGGCCAATTTGATATGGACGGCGAGTGTGAGAAGACAAGGGTGCCAACCTGATTTCTTGGTTTGAGTGCATGGTGGTCACATTTACAGAGAAAATCATTTATGGAAGGAGGAATATGGAGAGATGATGCAATCACTTTGCAATAAGTGGAGTTTGAGATACCTGAACTTCTAAGGGGAGTTGGACTTTTTAGGTGTAAAATCCACTTAAAGAGAGATACAGGGTAGAAGGGGACTTGGATTGGGAGCTTCCATTTAATTCCATACATATTGATTGATTCCTGCTATATGGACAAAATGAATTAGAATGCTTCTCCCTAAGGAGCTCACATTTTAGGTGTGGACAGGAAACGCCAGAAGAAAGGATAGAAACAAGAAGCACAAGCGAAGTCAGACTCTTTCTGAGACCAGAAGGGCTTCCTGGAGTGCGCAACTTTTGAGCTAGGCTCTGAATCCTCCTCTGAGTGAGGAGGGCAAGGAGTGCATTCCAGACCATTTTCCTCTGTGCCTCGGTCCCCTCTTTTGTGGTTAAACGGAAATGATAATGCCGCCCAGAACCTGGTACATGACAGGTGCTCAGTAATACTTCAGTTATTTCCTGTTCCTACCCTTCCTTCCTTTCCTCCCTTTCCAACATTGCCTCCCCCTCCCTGTGACTGGGAGAGTAGAGAAATCCATTGGGTTTCTCCAAGACCATTGGAGAGCTGCTAGCAAATAATAGCCTCTTTGTAAAAGGAAATTGGAAGCCATGGAGACTTTTTGAGCAGCAGAGTGCTAAGTAGGAGGCTAGGGCGGGAGAACGGGCATCAGTGGGAGCTGGAGGTAGGGGCTGAAGTTTTAGAAGATGGACCATCAACGGGGAGGCAGGGCCTTTCTCCAGGAGATTGTTGGCTCCTAGGGGCCCATTTCTAAACTTGGGTTAAGCGGCTCCGTGAGGTCCAGAAGGACCTGAGCCAGGGGTGGGGGTAAGAGATCAAGTCCCTGCTAGGGAAGTCCCCGGGCAGCTCACCGGGCCGGGCTCCCCAGGTGCGTGTCTACAGCCCGTACCAGGACTACTACGAGGTGGTGCCGCCCAATGCGCATGAGGCCACATACATCCGCAGCTACTACGGACCCCCCTACGCAGGTGAGCCCCCGGCGCGTCCCGGTCTGGGCCCCTCCTTGGCCCCACCCTTTTAGCTGTCACTCATTTTTCCAAGCTGGCCCCTCCCCAAGCCCCACCCCATTCCGAGACCCTGAAGAGCTCTCGGACCAGCCTCCTTCCCCATTCCAGAGGTGACGCCACGTCTCCAGGCCTGTCCTCACTGTCCCTGGTGGCCCAGGAGGACCCGTTCCTTAGCTAGTAGCGACCCCTGGTGGCTAATGTGGAACGGCCGCCGCCTTCCCGGCCCAGCGCCTGGCGGTTGGGAACGCCCACCTTCTGCGGTTTGGAGGTGCTTAGAGATCCCGGGGGTTCCTCCACCCTAGCCCAGAACATCCTTAGCGGATCCAAGGCCCGGAAGCCGTCGGATGGAGCCCTTCCCATGTCAAGGCTTCAGTTTCCCCGACTGGGAAGCATCACCTTCCTCCCCTGGGTTGGGCTGGAGTCTTGCAGGAGGAGAGGGACAGAGGGCACCCTGATGTCCCCTGCCCTCACGGGCTTTCTCCGCAGGCCCTGGCGTGACGCACGTGGTAGTGCGGGAGGATCCATGCTACAGCGCGGGCGCCCCGCTGGCTATGGGCATGCTCGCGGGCGCCGCCACAGGCGCGGCGCTGGGCTCGCTTATGTGGTCACCCTGCTGGTTCTGAGCCCTGGGACTGGAGCGCTGGACCCTGCCCTGCCTCCGGGTAGACTTGCTAGACCCTTCTTCCCACTTGACCCCACCCTCCAACCCCACAGCGACCCACAAACCAAGCCCTGTCCAAGTTTGGCCCTTTTCTCGCCATTAGCCCCTTCCTCTCATTCCCTACTCCCGCCCAGAAGTTTGGACCATTCCCCCAATCGGAAGACGCTGAACACAACTCAAAAATCCTCAAACCTACTTACTGCTCTACACCCCAGAAATCCCTTCTAGATATATGGTTGTATTTCCCCCAAACACACGAAGACACAGCAAACAACTCATTTAGCTTCACGTTCCTCAGGCGCTGGAGATACACCAGTCAGCCTCTCTCCTCTGGGAGCTGGGGGCCTGGTGAGGAAACAGGAGTAAACAAATACTTGACAAGGCTGAGTTGTAATTCCCTTTCACAGGGATACATGAAAACAGGAAGCAGAGGCTGGTAGGATGGAAGTAGGGTTGTTGGCAAAGGTGCAGAACCATGGACATCCTGGCATGTCCAAAGAATTAAAGGGGAGTTCAGTAGGGCTGGGGTGGCGATGGGGGACA
>JAQZBX010085045.1:0-13177 GCA_029593785.1 Cabassous unicinctus | reverse complement strand
GCTTCTTCAAAACCACTTAATGATGATAAGATCTTCCTAGGTATCTGTTCTGCAACAAGTCTGAGCACTTCCACTGTATAATTTATCCTGGGAAAGGCAAATAAACCTTTGTCCTCCAAAAAAACATTTATAGAAAATTATTTTGTGCTCAGAGCTAAAATACTTTTTGCTTGGTATAGATATGGTACAAAGTTAAAGCAGAAAAATGTAGACTATTTCATGAACCATGAACATAAATTAAGTAAATGACTTTAAAATTACTTTGAAAATATTAAGTATGTACATTGTTGTCTTCTCAGTGGTTTATATTTACAATTTATATAAACATGTACTGAATTTCAGATCAATTTCCAAATGTGTTTCTTTTTATTTTCTGTTAGACCAACTTTGAGTGTTATGGAGGTTTTAAGCTATATAAACATTTGAGTATGATGAAACAAATTATATGATTTTTTAAATGATAAGGAAACAATAAATAATATAAGCAGTAAAAATAAATATATGTATGTTTCATGTTGAGAAATGGATCAATTTTTGTATAATACTCAGAATTAAAAAGACAGTTTTTCACCACCACATCAAAGCTTATCTAAGATTTAGGATTTTTAATCTACTTAATAGGTTTCCACAGAATTTACAGTAGTTAATGTTACGGAGCCATTGCATAAGTGGAACTCTAACTGTTTACTCTAATAAGCAAGAAAATATTAACCCCCCATTCTGGGATGTCCTCCTATTTTCTCAATTAGAGGGGCAAGAATCTCTTGAGAACATAGGCAGTGCATAATAAAAGAAAACAACCCAATGTATCAAACCCTCAGTACTATTGCATATAACTATGAACCTTACACTTTAAAAATTGAAACATAGTGGTTAAGTCTGATGTCTGACGCTTCTACATCTGAATCTTGCCCTGGTTGTACAATACAATTTTTTAGATTGCTCTCTTTGTGGAATTGATTCATGCCCAGGAGAATACTTCCATTTTGTTTATTTTTGTTTTACATCTTGGGTTTTTTTGTTTGTTTGTTTGTTTACTCTCCTTTAATAACATCTAGCTTCTTTTGCCACATTATGTTGCAGAATGAGAATGTAAATATAAATTTATATATATATATATTCTTTATTAGATACTTTACATTACTGTATAGTTATATATTTGTATAATAAGTGTATTCAATCATAATACAGAGTTTTATATATAAAGCCATGCTTATACACTTGATGGGCAATTTAAAAGATTTTTCAAGGTAAAAAAAAATATCTGGAGGGCAACAGATTTCAGGGGGATGAGGGCACAGGAATTGGAAAATTTCGAAGAGCAGCTGTTTTCAGCTGAAGACCCAAAATGGCACAAGGAAAGATGACCTGGTTTAGGCAGAGTTCAGGCTTCCCTAGAAGGGAAAGACAGTGGCTACAAACCTCTCGCCATGCACAAGAACATAGAGACTGTTCCTGTGCTGGGAAGCAGCTTGGTGGTGGAGGATGATTCAGTTGTCACCTTAGGCTTATTTCTCTGTCTGTTCTCTGTATCTGTACATTAATCTTAGGGAAGATTGCTGGCATCTCTGAGCACACACAGGCAAGGGGCAGTTCCATTGCTCTGGCATTGTGCCCAAGGCCCTAGTCATGGACCAACTGACAATCCAGATAGCTCCCTCTGCTGCTGCAGCCTATTTCTGCTCAGATAAGTGCAGGGTCTGATGACAACCTGGGGCAGGCCATCCCTGTACATCTGTAGTCTCCACAATTTTGCTTTCACAATAGCTGTAGTCAGGGAACTTTGAAGAGGTGAGAGGATGAAACATGCCCTCTCAAGGCAACACTGTCTTTGACTAAATTAATCAAGATTAACTCTATGTTGTGAAAGTCTACCCAGTCTCTCAATTCTCTTTGTGACCAAGACCAAAGTCATACGGAAGGACTCTGTATTCCTTTTTTCCTGAAGATTCAACAACTTCCTGGGTCATAAGCTGGTACATACCAGGACCAGAGACCTTCCTAGAGTTGCTCAGGAAATGGACACCTCCTGACCTCAGGGGTCCCATTGTTGGAGAACCTTGAGCAATTACTAGGGATCTGCTCTTATAACCTTTCTTGAACCCTTCTGTTGGATCACCAATCTGACCCTTTGGTGCCAATTTCTCCCTTCAAATGACAAAGCTTATAAACCCAATCCACTAGCATTCTCCAAGAACATCCCTCAGTTTCCCTTGGCATTTCCCCAGACCCATTGCCATGGTTGGAGGTATGCCTACAATATTCACTAGCTCCTCTAGAGAGTGCTCAGTGGTTTTCTCTAGCATTCCACTGGTGAAATGCTCCATGGGATCCTGAAACTCTTGCTAATGATGCACTAGCATTCCTCTACAGTGTCCTGTGGCCTCTGCTAGTACTTCCCATACTTACCAGACAGGATTTCCAGGCCTCCTGTTTGCATAATTGTACATAATTTTCTTCTTTGTTCCCTGCTTCAGTGTTGTCAAAAACTCAGATAAGTAGCCAGGAATAAAAGGTAGCTGATAAAAACAGGCAATCTCAAAATGGAAGCAAACCATGAAGCCTTTGATGACTTATTATCATAGCATAAGTAAGAAGGTAAACTGAGGAAAGATATCAACTCTCCTCTGGTTCATTTCCCTATGGAAAGGTATGACCAATTTAGGGTCAGATGAATCAGCACAGACATGGGGTCATCTCACCACAGGGAGCTCTGATCAAAATGATCCTTTACTTTTATGGAGCTAAGGGCCAAGAGTCTAAAATACTGAGAATTTAGATAAGAGAATGTGTCCTCAATGTCTCCCTCTCCTCCATCCAATAACGATTTCTCAAAATAGGCACCTAAGTAAGGCCTCCTTTAAAGGGAGTTCTCCTTTGCAGGCACCTGGACTAGGAATGCAGAGCACCATTTGCTGGCAGGGGGACCTGAGTCCTTGACAGCAATTCCCTTCAGAGACTGCAATGCTATGGCTTTGCACCATGTGTGGTATGGAGAGATAATGCTCCCTACAAGGCCCATAAGATAAATCCTTGTAACTGACCATGGTCAGGACTAATAACATAGAGGGATTGATCAGGAGCTTGACTCAGAGGGAATGAATATTGATTATATTAGAATCAACATTATTCAGAAATTAAGGTCAACTATAATTCAATTTTTAACAGTAGCCACAAGAGAATTATAAATATTTATGAATATGTGATGCCTTTGTTGAAAAAGTATAACACTCTAAATTTAATCTATATTCAGGAGGGTACCATGAATATGTATTGTTTATTGGAAAGGAAGTATATATTATATTTCAAATCACTTTTAGAATAAACACCTAGTGAAAAAAATAGTCCTAATATGACCATTCATATTCCTAGAAGTTTGCTGTCTTCCCCTATTTTTTCATGACCTTTTCTTACATTTTATAGGCAACCACTCTTCTGACTATAAATAAATGCAGGGTCATAGCATGCATTTTGGAAAGTTAATAATAGAGCCTTGTTTAGACCACATTTCAAAATATCGGATGCCCATTCTGAGATTCAGTGCCCTTTCTAAGAGAGGAAATAATGTTCCAACTCATTATGGCCAGCATAGCCATGTGATGTTCTTTGGCCAATGAATTGTGAACAAAATTAAAGACTGGATTTTAGAGCTAACATATTATTGGTACATTATAATATCTTTTCATTCTGCTATGAGAACCAGGAACATACCATATACAGGCTACTCCTGAGTATAGAATATGGATGATGTGGAGTAAAGCCATGGCAAACACAGAAATGAGATGTGTTACAAATTGAAAATATTTTTTATTGCTCTCAGTGCAAAGAAAAAAGGTTATTTTGGTTACTGCAACATAAGGTGTTTGTAGCTGACTGATGCAATATCAAACAGTTTTGGAAGCATCTGCACCAACTTATACACAAAAACACTCTAATATATGAATATTTCCTTTGCTCTACATCCTCACCAATTGGTGCTTCCAGATTTATTTTTTCCAATCTATTGAATTTTTGGCAGTACCTCATTGTAGTAATAATTGTTATTTTCTGTCAGGCTTAAAGGTGCAGATCTTTTTGTCATGAGCTATTTGTGCTGTTGCTTCTTTGAAATTCC
Organism: Cabassous unicinctus; assembly: GCA_029593785.1. NCBI lineage: Eukaryota > Metazoa > Chordata > Mammalia > Cingulata > Chlamyphoridae > Cabassous > Cabassous unicinctus. The sequence continues at coordinate 9,063 of JAQZBX010085045.1, read as the reverse complement.
ATTTTTTAGCTATTGGCAGTTATACTTACATTGCTTTGCCTTGTCATTTGCATTTATGTGATTTTGTGGTGGACTTGAGACAAAAATTCTTCAACATATTGCAATCAAATTGGCAAACATGTTTAAATTGTATGCATTTTCATATCCATTTCTCCTCTTTCAAAGAAATTCTTTCCCCTTTAACAATTATGAAAATATCTTCCCAAATATTGGATATTGTTCTATATATTTTATTTTTAATTTGTTTAGAGTTAGTTTGTGTAGGTTCAGAAATATGAATGTAATTTTTTTTAATATTTTTATTTTTGTAAAATTTGTGTGAACTTTTATTTCTCATTTACTTTCAAATTTGATCTACAGCTTATCTAAGTTCTGATTCTTTTGTGTCTTTGGATTCTTATGTACTTTATTTTCATTGTCTTTTCTTAATAGGATCTTAATAAAGTTTGTGAATAGTCTTCTTTGTCTGGTTCTATATCAAAGTAAGCTTCCATCCTGCACATTTTAAGTTCTATGAGGTTGATCTATGAGCTTTCCCTTTTAATAGTTGCTTTTATGAGAGAAAGCATATTCCTTCCAAATTTTTATAACAATTTTCATAATGAATAAATATGTAGTTAGAAAAAATATCTCTTCTGCAAATAAGGCATTATCATGTAATCTTTTAAGTTAGGATTGCTAATAAATTAATTTTCTAATGTTAAACCGCTTATATTCTGAGATATACACTTTGATCATGACATTTTTAATATCACACCTATTTATGTAGAATTTTAACAAAATTTTTCATTTATTTTTGAAATACCTATTTTTTTATCATATCCTTTTCCATTAAGTTCCATTTTTTTCCACCAAAATTTCTCCCAAAGCTTTCTATCCTCTCTTTTAATTTGGAATATTACATTATATATCTTTTGAATATCTGTTAGGCTAATTCTTCCCTTCAATAATCTTTTGAAGTGAATCTCTCATGGTTATTTCATTTATGAAGTATCCTAAGAAAGTGTAAGTGCACATTAGGGAACCAAATACATGTCATTTCTAAAATATTTGTCCTCATATCTGATTCATATTTTCTTCATTATGATCTTCTCATTAATATCTCTTTATCACTTATGCTTGAATTATCATGAACAATTATGTAGGACTTTTTTTTTTGTTTTCTACATGTCATTTCAGATGTAAGATCATGTCATTCTTACTTATATTAATTTAATATTTATTTAAATTATTCTTCCCTTCATTTCTCTTTTTTCTTATTTCTTCATATTGCAAGATTAATTCAGGAATCTTAGTCAAGTCTTCATTTTCCTTTATTTTTATAATAGTTAACATTTCCCTTCAGATAATGCCATTCATTGGTTGTGCCACAAGATTATATGAGGACTGCAACATTCCCCCTTTATGGCATGACAGTAAAGTCTTATAATTGCCTATGGTCAGGACTGAAAATCACATGTAATTTGTTAATCAGGTGCCAGACTATTCACCAACTCACCGTGATTTTTCAGGATCCAAGTCAGAAATATAAGCTAATTGATAAAGCCCCCAAATGAGTCCTATTTTGAGTGCTGTCTAAAAAATCACACAGTGTAAGACAATGGTGGGCAAAGTCTATGACCAAAATCACTTTAAGCAGGTTGATCAGGATTGTCTGGAGGACTGAACATATCTGTGAACTACAAACATTTCCAAAACTGGAAAAGATGTACTATAACATAATTGGTCTGTTTTAGAGAACCAGAGGGCTTCTTCCACGAGAGTCTGTATGAATCTTTTTCCCAGATCAAGGCATATAGGTACAGCACAACTCTGACTATTAAGTTGATGCTGACTTGAATTGCTTCCACAAGTTAAACAGTGTCAAGATAGAATACACATAGAAGCAGCACAGTCTCAATGGCACGTGAAGTACCCTTTTATCTATAAAGTTAGGGAACCACAAACAGGATATATATTAATTTAACTAGGTTCCCAATATGAACTCCCACTGTGGGGCTTTCTGCCCTGGCTTCCCTAGTACATTTCCAATAATTTATTTTTATTCATGATTTAGAAGGATTACCCTCTGTATTAATCAGCCAAAGGGGTGCTGATGCAAATTACCAATTATCTGTTGGCATTTATAAAAGGGTATTTATTTGGCATAGAAGCTTACAGTTACCAGGCTGTAAAGTGTAAGTTACTTCCCTCACCAAAGTCTATGGCCACATGTTGTACCAAGATGGCTGCCGATGTCTGCAAGGGTTCAGGCTTCCTGGATTCCTCTCTTCCTGGGGCTTGCCTCTCTCTAGGCTTAGGCTTGCTTCTATCCACAAGGCCAGGTGTAGACTATCAGGCAAATGGCTCATCTCTTCCTGGGCCTTTTCTCCTTCCTCATAACCAAGCTCCTCTGTGTGCTTGCTTCCCTGGCTCCAGCATTAAAACCCCCAACATCAAAACTCCAACTCTGTCCTTTGCCATGTCTTTATCTCTGAGTCCATGCTCACCAAGGTGCAGGGACCCAAGATCCTATGGATGTGGCTCAATCAAAGTCCTAATCATAACTTAATCATGCCCAGAGGAACAGACCACTTTGCAAGCATAATCCAATACCTATTTTTGGAATTCATAACTATATCAAACTGTCAAACTGCTACACCTTCCAATGTAACCCAGGCTGGTGTTGCCTTGCCCCCATGCATAAGCCAATTAAGACCATTCTTTACTGTTCCTTAAAACATTAAATCATATGAAGCATGGAGAGTCCATTTGTGTACCATGACTGGGCCACTGATGTGTAGCTTAGGGTACAAATCTGGGGCTGTTATCCAATACAATATGTTCAGTAAAGCCAAACAGAAAACAAATATGTTCTTGTAGGGCATGGATATTGTGGCATGAGTCAGTGGTACAAATGGACATGGCTAGACCAAACCTGGGATCAGTATCATCTGTGGTCAGAATCCAGCCAGAACTTCTGGATGAGATGAGAATCATAATGAATTACCTTCTCAGAACTTCCTGGCCCAATGGCTTAGGAATGATCCTGGGATCCTAGGAAGGATCCTTTTATCCTTGACATGGATCTGGCAGGTAGGGCAGGCTTCATATTCTATTCCAGATCTTCTGATAGCTGTGGACACTTGTGCATGCAGTCCCAGTCTAGGAAGGCATCTGAATTTTCATGGACTCTTATTGTGGATCCAGGTGGTGATTGGCCATACTCTGCTTGCTCTGAACTATACAGGTTACACATGTAGAAGAGAACCTAGGTCTGTTTGAGGTAATGGTATCCTTGTCCATGAATGACCCTTCCTAGGGAATACTCACATGGGTAACAAAAGGAGAAGAGATGATTTTTATCCAAATGCTTTGTCCCCATAGGGGAGCTTATTTTATATACCTGTCCAAGACTTGCCAGTGGCCAGACAATGTGGCCAAGCTCATAAGTCAGTGAGCTTCACAGTCCCTCATATGCCCTCTAGAATGGCCCTAATTACTGCAGTTCCAATCAGAGTACAGGGTGAAGGCTAGCAAGGATGCACATAGAATATATCAATACCACTAATGCATTCAGTAATTAGAGTCATACAATGGAGTTATGTAGGGGCCATATGAGACTCACCATAATTGGGCTTGGCAATTGTCTCAGTGGCAGTTTCCTCTGAACAAAATCTGAAAGCATTATCTGTTTTAATCTCCTTTAGGTGTTAGTTACACGGATCATGGTACACTGGTATCTAAAAGTCTCAGGATGAAATTTATTTCAACCACATTCCCTTTGACCTCTAACCTTACCACAGGGCCTTTGTGTCCCTGGAGACAGAGGGACCTCAGTGGACAGATCCAGATAAAAATGGTTTGGGCCCTCTGACCCATCTCAAGGTTCAAAAGTAGGAGCAGAAGGAACAGCCCAGTGACAGTCACAGGGGTCAACATGATAGGACAACAGAGGTTTCTTTGGTCAAGAAGGCAGAGGCACCTGGGAGCCCAGCAGATCAACTGTTTTCAAGCTGAGACTCCCAATATCTCTGGAAGCAGAGCACAGCTGTAGCAAAGCTGTGTCTAGGTGACATGGACAGCCCTCATTAGTAGGTAATCTCATAGTTGGGGGAGTTGTTGTTCCTGTTGTTGTTTTCACAGCTCATCTCAACCTGCTCTTTAATATGGAGGCAGGATGTGCTGGTTATCCAGGGCACCTACATGCAAGGGGCTTCACTACCCTGGTGCTCATGGCATGGTCCTCTTTGGAATCCTGGCCTGTGACAAAACTCAGAAAGGGAAACTTCTGTTGCAGCAGCTGCTCAAGTGTGTCCAGTGGGTGTTCCTCCCCTGAAAGAAATTTTGGGGAAGGCTTCTCCTTCAAACCTGTAGCACCTGCCATTGCTCTTTTCATGGTGGCTGCTGTCAGGGAACTCTGAAAAGGGTAGAGGATAAAACTTGCTCACCTCAAACTGCACTCTCTCTTACTAACTTCAAGAAGATTTCCTCTATTTTTGTGTAGGGGAACTAATTGTCTAGTTCTCTTTGAAGCTGCAGGCCAAAATGATCCTGAAGTGTTCTACATTCTTTTTAACTGAACTTTCAACAATTTACAGTGCCATAGGGTGGGAATCAGCTTGTTATGTTTAACTAAAGCTTCAGCAATTTGCAATTCTATAGGGTAGGAATCAATAGCAGGTCTCTGAGTTGCTCAGAGCATGTGTTCTGTGTGAACTTCAGTCATCCCACTGTTGGAGGGTCATAAGTAGTGACTAGGGAAACACTAAACTAACTTTTTTCTAAGCCCTCTGTTGGATCTCTAATCTGACATTTCAGGTAAGCTCTGCCAGGAACCTGGAGCTAAATGGGAGAACAAATGATCTCACTCAATATTGCAAAACTTATTACACTAACCACTAGCATTCAACAAGAATGACCCATAGCTTTCACTAGCATTTGCCCTGAACCAATATAATGCATCCACGGATTCCACTAATACCCCTTTGTAAAGTGAAGTGACCCAAGTGACCCTCGAATTCTTGTCTATGATCGACTAGCATCCCTGCAGGAAGAAAGCCATGTGGCCTTAGATAGCATATCCCAAGAGTGTCCTGTGGGATCCCTAGATATTCTGCTTTTCCAGAATATCACTGTGCTCACTTGGCTAACCTGTTCTGTGTACCAATTTGGTAGAGTATGAATTGAGTTCCTAGGTGTCAATGGTAATCAAAACCAAAATGGAAGTTTAATGTTTTCTTTATTCAGTTACAAAAATACATATGCAAGAGTGTGAACTGAGAAGAGCTGCAGTCTTGCCCCTGATCCATTTCCCAATGGAATAGTGCCAGTGATGTCTATTCAGGTGGATCAGCACAGACATGGGTTCATGTTGAGGGAAACTTGAACAAATGTCTCCTGCATTTTTTTTTTGTCCCAAGGGTGAGGAGTGAAAATGTACTGAGAATGAGTCATGGTGGAGAATATGTATTTAATGACTTCCCCTCCTCCTTCCAAGAATGAGGTTTAGTAGAGGTGCATTAGGAAGCCTTATTTATTGACCCCTGATAAGGAGACCTCCTGATGGACAAACCTGGGCTAGGAATGCAGATTTGCACAAGATCATGATTTATAAAATCCATAATAATAAAAATAATAACAATGTAAACAACCCGGAATCCTAAAGTTTCACTGTGCTTTTCCCTTTTTCAATGAACTTTTCCTCCAACTAGCAGATAAGCACTCTCCTTAATGGAAATGCATTCATAACATGTGTGTTCTAATTTAATTAATACAGCCTAGTTGGACCAATATTCAAAATATCTGGTGCAACTTTTGAGATGGCTCTCTCTGTGGTGCTCCTCTTAAGAAAGGAGTATAATGTCCCAGTTTATAAATGCTACACTTGGCCATATGACTTCTTTAGCAAGGAAATCTGAAAAACAATAGGAATGTGGATTTAAGCCCCAACATATTGATACATGTTTAAATATATTTTCTTTCTCTACAGGAATATTAACATCCAGAAAACTGTGCATATAATGTGGGTGGTGTGTAGCATAGCCATGGCCAACACATGATGGACATGTGTCACAAGTTGAAAATAATGTTTGCTGCCTTTATCACCAATATTTGACTTTAATTGGCTATTGCAACATAACTTGTCTCAGTTGAGTAATACAATATCAAATGGTTTCCAAAGCACCTGTATTAATTATACACACAAATCAGTGATATATAAGGATACGCTTTGTTCCAAATGTTCACCAACAGGTAAGGATTTCAGGTTATTTCTTCCAGTGTACTGAAATTATGGCAGCACCTCATTGTGTAGACAACTACTACTCAATTCATTTATCATTTATTTTTCCATAGGTTCAATGTTCCTTCTTTAAACATTTTTATAAATTACATCATGCTATGGTAAATTTTTGAGTAAGGCCCTTTTTTCCAAACTTGATATGTTTTTGAGATTTATTCATATTGTTGGGTGTACTATTAAATTCTTGATTTTGTTTTTTATTATTATTTTAATAAAATGTTATTGAAGTATATCATACATACATGCACATACATAGACAATAAGTGTATAGTAAAAGTTGTGCATTTACAAAACAAACATGCATATCATCACACAGGGTTCCTATACATCATCCTACCACAAACACTTTGCATTATTGTGAAACTTATGTTACAAACTATGAAAGAGCATCTTCAAAACATTATTACTAACTATATCCCAGATCTTATATTTGGTGTACTTCTGCCCCAACCCACCCAATTAACACTCTGTATTCATATTAAATATTTGTTATAGTTCATGAGAGAACTATAATTCTCATAATTGTTCAGTTAATTGCAGTCCTTCTTCCACTACTGGATTCCCCCTTGTTATACAGTCCCATGCTTTGTACAATCCATTCAATGTGTACATTCAGTGGCTGTCATTTTCAACACAGTGTTGTGTTGTCATCACCTCAATTTTAGAACATACTAATTACTTCAAAAAGAAAAATCTGATAACCCCTTATACTTCCCTATTGTTTTCCCTTAATATTGATATAACATCTCCTGTGCCATTGTTGCAAAAATATTACAGTATTACTCTTAACAATATCTGTAAGTTACATTATTTGAAATTTCCCATGTATCATATATTCTTAACACTTTGTAAAAGAAAAATACATTCCCCAAATTATTCACCAACTTCCTTTCAATTGACATTTATGTCCACAAACCACCCCTTTCAGCCACAATCACATTTATAAATCAGTAGTGTTAGCTATACTCACTATAAGGTGTTACCATCAACTCTACTCATTTCCACACTTTTACAAGAAAACTTAATAAAAATTCTACGTACATTAAGCATCAGCTCAAATACTCATCCCACATGCTAACTCTTAGTAGGCTATACTGTAAAGTTTACCTCTGTGTGTTTACTCATTTTATTTAGTTCATATTAGTGGGACCACACAATATTTTTCCTTTTATGTCTGGTTTATTTCACTCAACATAATATCCACAAGTTTCATCAATTTTGTCATATGCATTCTGATTTCATTTCTTCTTATATTTGAATAGTATTCCATCATATGTACATAGCATATTTTGGTTATCCATTCACTACTTTATAAATACTTGAATTGTTGCCATATTTTAGTGATTGTGAATAATGCTGCTATGAACATCATTGTGAAACTGTCAATATGTGTCCTTGCTTTCAGTTCTTCTGAATATTTTAATAATAACGGGAGTGCTGGATCATATGGCAGTTCTCTTTTCAGCTACTTGTACTGCCAAAACTGTCTTTCACAGAGGCTGCACCATTCTACATTCTCACCAAGAATGAAGGCATTTTCCTGTTTCTCCATATACTCTTCAGAACCTGTAGTTTTCTGTTGTTTATGTTTTCTTTAAATAATGACCATTCTATAAAATGTGAAATCTTATTGTGGCTTTGATCAGCATTTCCCTAATAGCGAGTGATGTTGAGCATTCTTTCATGTGCTTTTTTGGCTATTTGTATTTCATCTTTGAAGAAAAATCTATTCAAATGTTTTGTCCATTTTAAAATTTGAGTTGCTTACCTTTTTATCATTGACTTGTATGGTCTCTTTATATAACAAGGATTTCAAATCCTTGTCAGATATGTGGTTTCAAAATATTTTCTCTCATTGAGTAGGCTGCTTTTTACTTTCTTGATAAAATCTTTTGAAGAACAAAAGTGTTTAATTTTGAGGAGGTCCCACTTAACTATTTTCCTTTTGTTGCTCATTCTTTGGGTGTAAGGTTTAAGAAACTACCACCTACCACAAACATCTTGAAGATGTTTCCCTACATTTTCTTCTAGTAGTTTTATGGTTGTAGCTCTATGTTTAGGTCCTTTATCCATTTTGAGCAAATTTTTAAATAAGGTGTGATATAGGGGTACTCTTTCTTACTTTTGTATAAGAATATCCAGTTGTCCCAGCACCATTTATTGAATAGACATGCCTGGCCCAGGTGATTGGGTTTTATATCCTTGTCAAAAATAACTTTATCATAGATTTGAAGGTCTATATATGAATTTTTGATCTGGTTACATTGGTCAAGATGTCTACCTTTATGCCAGTACCATGCTGTTTTTCAAATAAAGCTAAGTAATATGCTTTAAAGTCAGGAAGTGAGACTCCTCCAAATTTGTTCTTTTTAAAGACATTTTTGGCTATTTGGAGCCCCTTACTCTTCCTAATAAATTTAATAACTAGCTTTTCAATTTCTGCAAAAAAAAGCTGTAGGGATTTTTTACTGGAATTGTGTTGAAACCATAAATCTGTTTACATAGAATTAACTTCTTATTTTTATTTAGTCTTCCAATCTAGGAACACAAAGTGTACTTCCATTTATTTAGGTCTTTGGTTTCTTTAAGAAATGTTCTGTAATTTGCTGAATATAGGTCCTTTATGTCTTTGATTATGTTTATTCCTAAATATTTGATTTTTTTAGTCTCTGATGTAAGTGGGATTTATTTCCTGACTTTCTCATAAGATTGCTCATTAGAAGTGTATAGAAGTACTACTGATTTTTGCATATTATTCTTGTATCCTACCTCTAGGCTGA
>JAQZBX010085044.1:0-13177 GCA_029593785.1 Cabassous unicinctus | reverse complement strand
GAGAGAGGGCTTATATTCCATGGATATAGTGGATGGGATTATCTTGCCTTCAGCTGCAGGCCCTCTCCATTCCCTGAGATGGCTGTTGCCCATCGTCGTCTCCTCGCCAGTTTACTTGGATGAGTCCATTGAGCTGTAGGGTAGGAGTTGCAGCTCCACTGAGATTCCAGGCACAGCTGGCAAATAGGTGGGCCAGAGGCCCCACACTTTTTTTTAAGCTTTTAAAAATAGCTCCCTAAACTTTGTGATCTACAGGGATGATAAACTCAGGCCACCAAAGTATTTCCCAGGTTCAAAGACAACCTATTCTTTCAGTTTCACAGCTGTTAAAACAAATACCATACAATGAGTTGGCTTAAACAAGGGGAATTCATTGGCTCACAGTTTTGAGGCTAGGAGAAGTCCAACTCTAGTCATCAGCAAAGTGATGCTTTCTCCCTGAAGACAGTGGCATTCTGGGGCTGGCTGCCAGAGATCCTTGGTCCTTGGCTTTCACATGGCAATGCACATGGCAGCATCTTCTCCTTTCTCTTCTGGGTCCTGTTGACTTCCACCTCTGTCTGTTCCCAGTGGCTTTCTCTCAGTGTCCAATTTCCTTTGCTTATTAGGATTTCAGCCATATTGGATTAGGCCCATTCTCATTCATTTTGGGAACACCTTAACTATTAACCTCTTCAAGGTCCTATTTACAAATGGGTTCACATACACATGATCAGGGGTCGGGACCTGAATATGCCTTTTGTGAGGGACATGATTCAATCCCTTTGTTAACTGTAGATGTGATCAGCCACAGAACCAATCAATTGACTAATGATTTAAATCCTCAAAATACCCTCACAATAACAATCAAGCCAGTGCTTGCGTGACCAAATAACTGGATGCCATAATCTAGCCAAATTGACACATGAAATTAACCATCACAGTCCACACTTTGTCAATGTGACACCCATTTACATTCCCTTAAACCATATATAAACTTTAGAAAACATTAACAATCATACTTTCACCTAACATAATTCAACTGTCCTGTACGCTAACTCTTTCCCCAGAATAGGATGCAAATCATTGGGTAATATTCACTCTTAAACTTGATATCTGTAACTTAAATAATATGACATAAATTTAATACAACTTATCTTATATGATAAGAGAAAAAGGGAAGAAAACAAAGATATTTGCTTTATGTATATATACAAAAATATTTATAACAAAACAGGGAAGAAATATTCATAACCATTATAATCTTCATTTCTGCAACTGCTCATGTTGACATACCTTGTATTTGTAACTATTTTCTTCCACTACCCATTCCATATTCTCTTTACCCTCAGCAAGCGCCTTATCTGTTCTCGGTTCTTTGTTCTGTGGGGTGACCCAAACCTTTATTCCTGAAGGTTCTGGGCCTTTAGCGGTTCTATGTGGATTGGGTTGTTTCAGTTTTCCATTGACTGTAATCACAGGGCATGAGATACACTAAGGGGTCTCCTGTATTCCAGGCAAGCTCGTCTTCACCTCCATTGTATAATAGCAGTCCTATTTCTCCTTGATATCTCCTTAATAATCAAGATCAAACACCCCAGCCAGTAGAGTTATTCCCTTCTTTGCCTGTTGATTCAGAAGCATAAGGAGCCTAATGTGGATGGGTGGCAGTCTTAACTTCCAGTTCAGTGGAATCATTATTGTGCCTCCTGGTAGAAGCACTCCTCTTTTTGGAACTAAGAGCTGCTGACCAGCAGAGCTTAAGATTGTGGAGCCAGGAAATAAATTTTATTTCTAGTGGATTACTAGAGGTAATAGTGAGTAATGTCATTTCCATTTCTACCCCTTTATTCCTGGACCTGTGAATCCTGGCTATGGGAGAAATAGCACCAAAGAGTAGACACTGATTTAGATCATATACACCCTCCTGGAGAATATTGCCCCAGCCCTGCAAGGTATTGCCACCAAGCTAGCACCATAATTGAGTCTTCAAAAGGCCATTCCACAGTACTATCAGTCCAGCTGTGAGACAGTCACACCTATTTATGGGCTAATTCTACACTATATAGTATTATGGAAAATAAGCCTCTGAGAGTACTTCTTTAATGTGTTAAATGAAACCATATTTCCAATCATTCTTTCTCAATGATGACAATAATAATAGCTAATATTTATTGAGTACTGTGCTAAGTGCTTTATAATGGCCTATGAGGTGAGTGCTACTACTATTATTTTACACACAGGTGAAGAAATTGAGCCACAGTGTGGTTGAGAGACTTGCCCAAGGTTACAAACTCAGTAAGTGAAAAAGCATGCCCTCATATCCTGGTCTCTATGACACAGAATCTGGGCTCTTAACTGTTCTGCTCCAGTTGCCTCAGAACCAGAACTATTTAATCTGCTCAAGCAATCAGCACTTTCAGAGAGGGACATGAGTAGATTTTAAAGACTGTGCAAATACACACTAGCTTTCCAGCATCCATAGGCTTTTGGATTGCTTTAGAATAGAAAGTTGGCAGGAAAAATATACACACAACACCCCTTTTGGTCAGACAAAAGCAGGCCCCCAGAGAACTCAGGCAAAGGGAAGCGGAAGACCATCAGATCATCCCCGAAGGACTGTGAGCGATGCGTTAGCCAACAAAGACATAAAGAAGTACTGTGCTTGGCAAGACGTCTATAAAAGGCCAGGCTTTTCTCACAAATCTGAGTAGCAAGAAAAGTGACAAGAAAGGGAAAAAGGCAGGGTGAGAAAAGAGGAGGGAGGGAGACGTGGAGGCTGGCGTCAGTAGTCATGGTGGCTGCAGAGGCATGGGCTGCTGTTTTTAGAAGCAGTGACAGATACAGTCAGCTGAAAACAGCAGAGAAGCAAATCACTGGAGAAAGAAGACAGAACAGCTTTGCTGCCGTGGGGGACAACCAGCCACCTGGCTCCTGTTTCTGTACCGCTTTGAGGCCTGGGGCAGGGAAGCCCACTCTGGGCAGGATGGAATGAGGGCAGGCAGCTGTGCCTGCTCAGCAGCCTCCAAGGCCAGCCAGGGCAGGCCACCCAGGACAGATGGACAGTTGGGGGAAGGACAGAGGATGCAGTCACTAGATGCAGAGCCCCAAGGATGCATTAAGGCCATTCCCATGCCATCTACATCTGTATCCACAGCACAGACCCATCTGATTCTCTCACAGTCCTGTCCTACAGAGGTAGCACCAAGGGCGGGGGGATGGTGGTATTTCTTGTCCCTCTGCTATTCTTTGATATTGATAAATAATACTTTCTTAATCTTTGATTCTACTTTCCAACCAGATGGTTGCCCTTACATCTCTCCCATGTAGAAAATCTGGAGTTGCTGCTATTGTCACCCTATGACTTTTTCATAAACCATTCGCTGTGTTCTGTTAAAAGATGTCAGCAAAATGTTTGCAATGTTTTGGAAAAGATTTCCATCAAGTAAAAGTTACAGTTTTACGGCTAGGTGCATAAAGGGTTGACCTACTGTTTAGCAGGGAAAACCCTGGTTCTTCAGCTCATTTCCCAAAGACAGCTGAGGTTTTATTTTATATAGCTCTACGTAATTCAAATGATTTTTTTACAGACTGCTATTAACAATAAAAGTTCTGAACTTCTGAAGGGTGCTAAAACAAGGGCTGTGTGACAATCTTTTAGTATTATTAAAGCAGGGGAGAGAAAAAGTAAATATCCACTAGTCCTCATGACTAACTAGAGGCAGCAAGACCATGGTGCAGACTGTGCTAATCACCAGCTTCTTCCCTGCCGGCTCTGCTGATTCCTGCAGGCGAGAATGTCAGTGGGCCATTATCACCACCTTCCGCAGTTCAGGCTACTCCAAGGCCAGCTCTTCCGGGAGGTGCTCTGTGACCCTTTCAGCTGGAAGTAATTTTGCCCTCCCCAGAAATTCTGTAGCATTGACCAGCGAGTCTCTCCTAAAGCTCACTCTCTGCCCGTGTTGCAGTCATTTGCCGGCATGATTTGTTTCTCCCACTGAACTGTAAACTCCAAAAGGATAGGAGTCATCCTGTGTCCCCTTCGAGGCCCTCCCTCTCTTGGTCCCCACCCTGCAATCAGCATCTAGCTGGAAAGGATGAAGTGGGGACGTGCTTTCTCTCTGAACTGCACTTTTACCAGCCAGAGGCAATAGAGCACGGGGTTCAGATTCTCGTCTCTGAGGCCAGGTTACCAGGGTTCACATGCAGGCTCCTTGGACTAGTTCTTAATATCACAGTGCAGTGGTTTCCTCACCTCTAAAATGGGAGTAACAGTAGAAATGACCTCACAGAGTTATGAAGAATAAAGAGTTGGTCTCTGTAACACAATTTGCAGAGCTCTGACCCAAAGGAAGTATCCCCAAATGTCAGCTATTGTTATTATTAAAGCCAGGGCTCAGCCAGCAAGGATACGCATTCTGTGTTGCGGTTGGGCAACTGCCTGGTCACATCTCATGGCATTTCTGGAATTTAATTCAAATAAAAAAGGTGACTTTTTCATTCAGATCTAACCTATCTTGTTTGAAAACACTTATGGAGTAGATTGTTTCAGGTAAATCTATAAGATTGGTATCCACATGATGAAACTTTCAGGCAACTTTTGGGTAAAAAACCATCAATATTTACTATTTACTATTGCCCCACTTTCCCCTTCATGCTTTAGGGATTATTCTTATATTGCCAAGGGGCATATAGTCCAGTGGCCCTTCAGGGAATTCAACATGAAATAACATGACCACAGACATTAGGAGACAGGGGCCAGGAAAATGATGTAAGAGAAAGCCATCGAAGAGAAACTCCCCATCATTCAGCATGTGGTGAATTGCGCATGACGCAGGCCACAGAGGGTACCTCCTGGGAGAGCCTAATGCCTTCTTCAGCTAGAAGGCTCCGAGGAGGAGGCCAGGACTGGGGTGATGCCCCTTGGGGGCATGAGTTCAGATGATTCTGAGAGGGCCTTCCAGAAAGACCACCACCAGGAAACATTAAGAGCCACTCTGGAAAGTGCATTGAGGGTTGACTTGCTGACCAAACCAGCAGGGGAGGGCTCCCTGAACAATGGAGCACCGGTCATTTTTCTTTTCAAACTCACAGTTCAATTCCAACGTTAAGATGTGTGATTTTCTTTACCCTCTCAGAGACTGCCTGAAATGCCCACTTGAGGAATCTGCTGTCTTTCTTCTTGATAAATGCATCAAGAACACTCAAAGAGGCTGACACTGATATAATGCCAGCTGAAGGTCAGGCCAGCCAACCTTGTCATGGGACGCAGACCTCGTCAACCGAATCGATGGCTTTGGCTCTGGGTCACAGCTCAGCCTTCTGCCTGCCTCAATTCAGAGTGACAGCTGGGCGATTCACACAGGCAGGGGAGAAAGGTTTATATCCCAACCACATTGTTGCACTGACTTTGGGGAAGGAAGAAGCAAGTGTGTGCATCTAAATGTGTTTTGAGAATCTCTAGGTGGGTAGTGGAGGAGGGAGCCTTCAGAGGAGGTTAGAGGTGGGGTTTTGTTCACCTTTGGAATGAACTGTTAGGTTTTCCTGGGATATGCGTTTCTTTACTAGGCTGCCTGGCTCCCTGTCCTCATGGTGCTGTCCCTGAGGACTCAGGTTCTCGGGGTAGGGGACATGGGAAGTACTGGCGACTCCGCTGCTCAGGGCTGAGCATTGCCAGTCTTGCTGCAGGTCTTGGCCAGGCCTCACACCCCAGTTTGTAACTGGTTTCTTGACTCATTTCTAGTAACCGTGAACTGTGGTACTGGCCCTGCTCGAAGCTTCCCTGCTACCACACTTTAACCTCAAATCTTGGAGGCTGTGTTCTGTCTTATTTCTTTATTTTTGAAACATCTCCTTGGTTCTCTGACTGGAATCCCATTACTTTAGACATGGGGCCTTATCTGGTTCTTCAAGGATTGTAGCCTGCTCCGAACCTGCTAGGGGATATCTGCTACATAGTGGGCATTCACCATCCACCAAATCCCCAGAGGTTATGTCCACTCTCTGCTGCCCACTATTGAAGCTCCCTGGTGTCAACTGCCTGGCCCACAACAGAGAGCCTGTGGACATACCACACTTCTCCCTCCACCCCAATCCCAGGCCAGCACTGCACACTATTCACTGCCCACTGGTAGCCACCCTGAGGCTTACTGACCACATGTGGATCTCTGCCGGTTGACTTCTGCTGGACTCCCTTCTGCTTTGCTCTTCCCATCGCTCCAACCCTGCTGTCACATCTTGATGCCCTGCTCCAATGGGGCAATGGATGGAGTATCAGATGTCTCCAGGAAGACCAGTCCTTTGGCCAGTAGGGCCCCATGTTTGTAACCAATCGATTCCACTGTGTAATAACAAAAGTCTGTGCCTCTCTCCAACTACAAAATTCATTTCTGAAGTTAAGACAAATCTTGTTTGTTTTCTGGAAAGTGCAAATTTCATTTCCCAATTCAAAAACACATGTTTGCCTTTGTGGCCTTCCCTGACCATCCCATCCAAAATTTCCACCTCTACCCCCAATACTACTCCATTGTTTTTTCCTTCTTGGCTTTTTTCTTAGCATTTTTTTTTATTTTTTTAACTAGCATTCTTCATATTTCACTTACTTATCTTGCTTACTGTTTATCCCTCCTGCTAGAATGTAAGCCCCATGAGGGCAGGGATTTTGCTTTATTTTATTATCCCCATACCCAGAGCAGTCCCTGGCCTGGGGGAGTCACTCAACAAATATTGGTCAGGTAAATGACAGAGTGAGTGGTGAAGGAAGGGATATGTCTGTTCCCTTCTGGCAGGTCCATTGGCCACCAAAGGCCATGGGCATCCTACCCTCCTGGGCTGGCAGAGGTTAATTTTCCCAGCCTGTCTGTCATGGCCCAGAAGCAGGGCTCCTTGACCATCTGGCCTCTCCCTGCATGTAGCGCAGCACTCACCTTCAGCTTGTGCTCGTGCTCCTTGTTGACGCGTGCGAGCAGCTGAGCTTTCCTTCTGTTGAGGGCATCAATGAGGGCATCACACTGGGCCACCAGGCAGGCCTCAAACTCCACGCTGCTCTCCTGTGTGAGAGAACAATGTCTCAGCTGCAAGGTACCTGGGCATCTCAGGCTGCCAGCAATCAGAGCTGCCCATTCATTTGTGGGATAGAAATCCCCACTGAAAGGAATGAAAAGGAACTCTTGCCACAATGAAATTTTTTTTTTTTTTTTTAAATAACATGGATAAATTTCACTCCATAGTGTCTTTGTTTGGCTTTAAATTTAGTTAGAAAAGGAAAGGTATTTATTACTTAACAAATTTATTTTTATCCAAAGGAAAACATCTCCACAGTTTAAATTATGTTAGGTAAAATAAAGCTTTGGCATTGAACACTATCCTTTTGAGGGCTGGCATATTCCAGCTATGAATGGTGGAAGGTGGCATTTACAGAGGCAAACAGGAGGGACCGGGCTATGGTTAAGGCATGAGAGATAAAAGTATCATTAAATTCAGGTTAAGAAAGAAAAAAGAGGGATAGCAGCGGTCTTCAGTATTAAACAATAATCCAATGCCAACAGAAGTTTATAAGAATAATCATGGGCAAAAGCATTTGCCCATTTCATTAAGGAAAACAAATATTATAGGAACATAGGTAAGCAGTTAAGAACAATCAGGGTATATAACAGGCATTGTCCTTCTGTAAAAATCAGACATGAACCAACAGTTTGAGGGGGAAAGAAACTAAATGAATTATAACTTCCTTATGATGTTTAAATTGAATGCTGGCTCTAAAATGTTACTTGATTAAAATCTGTACATGCCTTCGCCTTTTCTTTTAAGCAAGTATCTCACTGAATTTATAAGCATTTATTAAAGGTAAGACTTTCAATAAATTGCATATGATATTGAGATTCTTAAACCAAAGTTTGTAAAAAAAATTGTAATTTACAACAATAAAAGCTGAATACATACATATACACTAATAGCACTTAAAAAATAGTACCCAACAGAGAAAACTATATACTTTGGGAAGCTGGCAAGTAAGAGGGTAGGAATAGCTTGGCCTATTAAAGTTTAATTTATTTCCAAAGTCATAAGGAACAGTGTCTCTTTGCATAATAATCCACTGATAGGTATTTGATAACTGTTCTCAAATGCAAGCTCTTCTTTGTATAAGGCACACATTAGTAGCTGCTTGAGCAATGGCTTCTACAAATGCTAAATTTGGCTTTAATTGCAATTACTTTTAAGTTCTCAGAGCAGTCCCCTTGGAAAACATCATTTCAGAGCTCTCTATGTGCAGCGCAGGGGAATATCAGCAGGGTGGGGGTGGGGTGGGGTTCTTCTCTTGTAGAAGAGGTCTGTTAAATCTGTCACTGACTTAGCACAGAAAGCTAGCTCTGCTCCAATGAAGAGGCAAGGGCAGGGGCAAGCCCCGGACTGCACATTTTATGCCAGCAAAAGCAAAGAAGAGACTGATTGATAAACTCTATTGCTTTGGAAAACAGAAGGAAGTGTATTACTGTTAGACTGTTAGCAAATGGAAAGTTCTAACATGGGTGTGCATGCCAAGAAAAGGCAAAGGGATGAGAGTGCAATGCTTTGGAAAGGCTGGCTTACATTTAGAAGCCATTTCTACCTTGACATGGATTAAACATTAACTTCAAAAGACAATTTCCTGGAGGCCAGAGTTAAGGTTATTTTTGTGAGGCAAACCTTAAAACATGGGAAGGGTAAATTGTGCAGGGGGTTGGGGGTCATTATTTTAGCATCTCGAGCAGTTGATGGCTTCTCCCTTTCAGTAATATTGGAGAGTTTATGAGCTCTCAAATGCTGGCTGACTTGCTGGTCATTGTGTCTAGACGAAGCATGTGAAATTATAGTCACCAGGGGATCTTGGCTGAAAAATATTTAAGTGCCTAAGTAGAGGAGAAGCAATATTATGGGACAGAAAGGAAAAAAGGAAAGAAAGACAAAAAAGGAAGGAAGGAAGGAAAAAATAAGTGTGACCTCTCTATTACAGTTAAATAAGATAAAATTATTAGAAGGCCCACTGGGAACCCATAGGGTCTAAAAAATTCCACACTAAGGGCCCTCACAAAGAAATAGGTCTCTTTCTAAATACATATTAGTAGAGAATTGGAACCTGAGAGTGGGGCGATAGGAACCACTTGGAAAAACAGGTTGCCCCTCTGGCTTGTTGGCAAGATGTGAACACTTCAAGAAGGGTTAGGTTTGAATTTGGTCTCTGTGTGTGTTTGTATATATTAGAAGATACAAGAGAGAAAAAAAAAGGAAATTTCTCATAACACATAAAAGTAAAATGGAAGAAACAGAGAGTCCCCTGCCCACACTACACAATCACAATTTGTCCGTGGGGTTTGCTTTCTGCCTCTGGGGGTGCCGATACCTGAATCTGCTGGACCATGTTTCGGAGCTGCACCAGAAACTCCTTGGCCTCTTTGGCTCTGTCTGACAGTCCATTCAGTGCTTGGGAGAGCTGGCTCTGTTAAAGAGAAAGAAGGAAATCTTGGCAGCTATAATCACACGAAGCAGCAACAAGGACACCCGGGGTTGTTGCCAGTGTGACCCAAGAGCCAAAAGTCATCAACCTCTTGTGCGAACATAGGTCATTTTATATGTGGATTCTGGTAACAATGGTGGCCAGGCTCCTTCCCCAGGCTCCCCAGTAATTTCTTCTCTGAAGCCATGAGAACTCCTGGCCATTTCCATCAAAGGCCCTTACCAGCTGAGATCTACCAGCAATTTCCTCATCTCGTTAATTAATTCAGTAATAATTTATTTAGTGCCTATTAGCCAAAGATTTAAAAAAACAACGAAAATGAGTCAAACGATATGATTATTAATAATATTACTTAACCTGAATGGCTCTTGGTCTGGGGTTGGGAAAGAAAGAATCAAGAAAAGACAAGAACAGGATGAGGAAGGGTGAGAACACCATGCCGAGATCCTTGGTGCCACTTAGGTAATGACAAAAAGGGCAGGACGACATTCCACCTCATCAATGTCATCGTCATTCCCCCAAGTACAGTCCTGTTGCTCCCAACTCCTTTCCAAACTAGTTTCCTACATGGACGCACTCTTTCTGATTTTTCACACTGCTCCATCCATATGGGGGTGCAATTTTATTGAGGAGGCAATGTGTTCAGGTGAGCACTTGCTCTCCCAGTCTCCTTTTCTACTGACATGGCCATGGGACACATTGTTAATTGATTAAAACTAAATGGAAGTTGCTTGTTGGGGAAGCAGTCTGAGAAAGTCTTTTATTTTCTGGGGACTAGTGTAGTTGGTGCAGCCTCTTCCCTCTTGTTCCTGACTACTGTGATGTGATGTCTGGACCTCCAGCTGCCATCCTGTGACTAGCATGAGGAGGAGGCCAACATAATGAGGGTGAAGGGGAGGAAAGAGAAAGAGCCGAGGTCCCAATGCCATCTTTGAGCACCTGAACCAACACTTAAAAGTTTCCTATCACTAGGCTTCTTGTTTTCTGGGAAAAATTAACTCTTATTTGTTTACGTCCCTGTTCTGGAGTTTTCCATTACTCACAGTCATTATCATTTTACTTGATATAAACTTCCTTCTCCTAACAGCCAGGCCTTATCTTTCCTGTAAATTACAGAGACAAACCCCTTTCATATAGCATCTTTTATGAAAACTAAGCCCCTGCTCCACCTTGCCAACACAATGCCTCATTCATCCTTTCCTTTTAGTAAAAGGATAGAATCTTAAAATTATATCTCTTGGTCTAGTAAATATTATTCCCTTATATTTATATTATTGAATAAAAATTCAAGTACTGAATCTCCTTGAAAATATGCATGCCAAGAAAATAAAAATCTCTGGAAAATATAAGCTAACAAAAGAAAACAGGCCAATATGCCAAACTCTCAATCTTAGTGCTTGTACTTATGTACCTTATTCCTGTAAAAATGAAACTTAGCCTAATTATAATTAATGCCTAGGAGTTACCTCCTGAAAACCTCCTTGTTACTCAAATGTGGTTTCTCTCTAAGCCAAAGCAGTTAAACACACTAACTTCCCCCAGATGTGGGACATGACTCCCAGGAATAAGCCTTCCTTGGCACCAAGGGATTATTACCAAGTGTAATCAGTGATGTATTTGGAAAAGACCTTGACCAAAAGGGGGGAAACATTAAATTAGAAAAAGGTTTTATGGCCAAGAAATTTCAAAGTGAGTTGGGAGGTCATTCTGTAGGTTACACTTATATGCAGGTCTCAGGCAGATTTCACAAAATGCCACAGGGGGAAGTGTAACCATAGACCAAAGTAGATTTATCATTATTGTAGCTAGCATCTTGTGTTAACAGAAGAATCTGTGACATTAATATAAAGATAGTGGTTGCCAGGGGTTCAGAAGGGAGTGGGAGGGATCAATAGAAGGAACACAGGGCATTCTGAGGGCAGTGAAATCGTTTGGTATGATACCATAATGATGAACAAGTGACATTATACATTTATCAAAGCTTGTATAACTGTACAGCACAAAGTATATACCATAATGGAAACTATAGACTTTGGTTAGTAGCAATGCTTCAATATTGGTTCATCAATTGTACCAAATGTACCACGCTAATGTAAGATGTTAATAATAGGAGAAATTATGTATGTGGGTGTGGGTGTGGGGGAGTGTTAAATGGGAATTCCCTATACTTTTGGTATAATTTTTCTGTAAATCTAAAACTTCTCTAAAAATAAATTAAAGTTACTTATATTTAAATAACTTTAGATAAACTATATTTATCTAAAATAAAGTTTATTATTACAAAAATATGCATGTCAAAATGCTTGGTGGAAGCAATGGGTATGGTAGAAAGAACATAGACTTTGGAAGCAAGCTGAACAGCGTTCAGATCTTGCCTCTGTCCCTTGCTAAGTGTGACCTTAAGAAAGCCACCTCTGACTGAGTTACTCCAACTGAAAAAATAGGAACAATAACAATATCTTTTAGTTGGGGTATTGTGAGATTTCAATGCATGAAAATGTAAAAGTTCCTGCTAGTAAAGAGTAGTAGTTAAGTACTAGTTTGAATTCATAAATGATGTCAGTCAGTTACTGGCTATTCAACCTTATACCCATAGTTTCAACTCATTCAGAAAATGAGAAGAATATTATTTCTCTTGGGTGTTGTGAGCTTTGCACGAGACACCATATCTATAGCTCTCAGACCCCTGCTGGCACATGGTGCACGCTCAATAAGCATTGGCTATTGTTAGGTCTTATTCACCTTCTTCCTTCTTGCTCAGAAATACCTGATGACTGACTGCTGGGGATTCACAGTCTCGCAGGGCAGATTCCTAGAACAGGCTCTGTGTTGGAGAATGTCCTTTATCACTTCTACTTTGCTCTATTTACCCAGATTCCAGGAGGCTAGACCAACACAACTGAGTAAGTAAAAGCACAAAGTGAGCTCACAGTTGCTGAAAGGGTACTCAATTATATATTACTCTGTCCCAGCTGCACCATAATAGGGGGTGAACGTTTTCTCCTTAAGAACTATTTCTGGGAATCCAGGGGATAAAGAAGGGAAAGAGGTCTTATTTTGGAGAACAGGCAATAAAATGAGAGCTGTGTATTAAGGGATATTTTTTCCTTTGTTACTTTAGAATTCATCTATCTCTTTTTTCCCTGAATAGTAAAAGTTTGCTGGGCCATCATAGTTTTCTTTCCCCTTTTATTATCACCTATGCCTTAATAACCATGCTTGGGGTTTGAGTGCAGACACCAAACTCATTCAGTTACACATAACTGAAGCTGTCAAATTTCTTGTATTCCAGCCTTGTATCTAATTGTGTCTGTATAACATAAATTGATGCTGACACCCATAAAGAGTTGTTGACCAGGTGCTGTTATATACTTACAAAAGATTGTTCAGTAGTAGACAAAGAGTGCTGGCTTCATCCACTCCTGGGGTTTTATATGGCAAAGCAGTAAGAAACCTGCAAAGATCAATTTATTGACAGATTTCCTCCCTTTGTATCTGTGTTCAGTCTCAAGAATGCCTTTTATTAGGCTAATGACTGGTCTGGTATTTGAAAAACATCTGCATTATAAGATAAAGATCTAGAAACCGTCCTTATAAGCTTTGTCCACTTGTAGAAATTGAGCAGGAGATAATGAGTACTTTGAAAAATTATTTATCACTAGAAAATACTCGCATAAGGATTTATATGTGCATTGCTTTTTTTTT
>JAQZBX010085043.1:0-13180 GCA_029593785.1 Cabassous unicinctus | reverse complement strand
CAGGGCCTGCCAGCCTCCTTCCTGCTAGAGGTGGGGCTGAAGCCTAGGCTAGGGCTGCAGGCCAATCTGGGTGAAAGAAGCTAGTCCTTACCATCACTGTGATTTTCAGTCTGCCCTGCTTCCCCTTGTGCCAGGGGCGGAGTTAAAATGGCGGCTACCAGCCCCTCTCCGACCTGGACAGGCCCAAACCCCAGCTGTTCCTAGGGTTACATACTGCAGCCAGCCAAACCCAGCAATCAGTAGCTGAAGTTGGCGGCCAACTGTCTCTCCCTCCCCTGTTTTTGGGAAACGGAGCCTCCAACTCCAGTCACAGAATAGCTCCCGAGGCAGCTTGTGCTGCCAGAGTAAAATGATCACCAGCCTCTGTGGCATGGCCCGTACCCTACCGGAGAGGCGGGCGCAGGTCCCGCCAGTTTCCTTCCTGCCAGAGATGGGCCTGGGGCTTAGGCTAGAGCTGTAGTCTGATCCGGATGGGAAGAAGGAGGTCCCTACATCTCTGTGATTTTCAGTCTGTCCCGCTTCCCCTTGTGCCAGCGGTGGAGTTAAAATGGCGGCTACCAGCCTCTTTCTGACTTGGACAGGTTCAAACTTTAGCTGTTCTTAGGATTATACTTTAGCCAGCTGAGTTTACTAATCAGTAGCTGAAGATGGTGCCCATCTGTCCCCTCCTCCCCTGGTTTGGGGAAGTGGAGCCTCCAATTCCAGCCGCGGAACAGCTCCTGAGGCGGCTTGTGCCTCCAGTGGAGGATGGGCACTGGCCTCCGTGGCTTGGAGGGCTCTCCTCACAAATCTTCTCTGCAGATGGGCAGTCTCCTCCTTCCATTCTTTCAAGGAGGTTTTAGGATGCTCCTCTGGTCTCCTGGAGCCCCCAAACATGCGCTTTAGGTATGTCTGGGTGATTACTGATTGCCCTGTAGCACGAGCTGACTCTAGGAGCTCCTTACTCTCCTGCCATCTTGCCGGTTGTCCTCTATTCAATGTAACTTTGTATTTCCTTATCTTTACATTTACTATTTTGCTTGCCTAGAATATATTTTCTTACTTTGAAATTATATGCATCATTTCATATTCAGCTCAAATGGACTCAGTGAACCCTAATCCTGAGTTCCTTCCAAATTACAATTATTTCCTCCTCTGGCTGGTCTTCTGAAGTAATAACCACCAGCATTTCCCATAAGCTTGCAAAGAGATAGGACATAAGGTAACAGCTACACAGCAAGTGGTGGATTCAAACATAGCTTTTCTCACTCCAGTGCTGATACTTTTATCATCTATTCTTCAAGCACTTTGTGTGTCTCTTATTATGAAACTTATGACTGACTGTATTGCATTTCATTTTGAAGCATACTTGCCTTGAGAGTAGACATTTTTCTCATTCATTGAATGTCCCGCAATGCCCAGTATAGTACCTTTCATCATGCCTATTTACTAAATAAAGATTTTAAGTTTAATAAAGTCTTCTGATTATGCCAGACTTCCATTCAGACTATGCTAAACAAAAAGAGATTCTATTATAAGGAAATAGATCTCAAAAATGTAGTTGGGTGTCATGAGGCACCAAGGTTGGGAAAGATATAAGAAACCAAAGCAACTATGCCTTTAGACACTCTGGGGTCACATGGTTTCATGTGTTCTCTTCTCTTTGAATTCCTTTCCTCAATGACAGGAAATGGCTGTTCCAGCCCTGCAGCAATGTTGGTTCTCTGTTTCATGGCCAACAATTGTTTGACTGGCATTCCATATTTCCAATGCTAATTCATGGAAGAAGAAATCTGAATAGGGCAGGAACTTACCCTTCATCCTCTTACCTCTCACCTATTGCCAGAGGACAGCAAAGGACACTAACAAAATGACCTCATAGAGGTTCTCAGAAGAGGCTGGACCTGGGCCAAGCTTAAAATAATATTTCAGATAAACTAATGGTTTTATCTTGATAAATTGATGATTTATTTGCTCCATGTATTATTCTTGAATGAAACTGTGGACAACAAATAACTAGTTTGTACATTTCAATTCTGGAGCTCTGCTCCTTAAATCTTACTCTGTAACACAACAGCAAAAACAAAACAAAAAAGATCTTTGTGTTTTGAGGAGAAAAAAGATGTCCATGTTGTCTATATGTTGAAAATATTTTGCACTTAAGTAGCTGAGCCTTTTTTTTTTTTTTGTAGTTTTATTATATATTCTAATACATGCTCTTGGTGCTGAGTCCATGACTGGATGCTGTGCAATGCCAAATTGATTATTAAGTGATCTCTAATTTTTCAAAGGAACATCTCATCCCCTGGAGAAACCCACCTGGATGGGGGTGGTGGTGGAAATAAACCTTCTCAATGCATCTCTCAATGCATCAACAAAAGATATGTACAATTTTACTGTGTCTGACAAGCAGTGAAAAGTTTTTTTTTTTTTTTTCTTCCATTGCTTACCTCGTTGGTAAGTTTTTCACTGTTTACCTCCTTTACTCATATAAAGGATTCTACCCCCAACTTAAATCAAGTGTCAGATATTTTCCTTCATTTCAAGGGGAACAGCAGCCAGTTCTATCATTACACAATGAGCCATGCCAAGGGAAGGATATCAAGGAGTGAACCACAAATTGCCTCCCAGGACTTTGTGTCATTGTTTATTAATTGAGTGCTGACAGTTTGCTCACCTCCCTGTGAAGTGAGGGAGAAGAAACAGACTCAACTTTCTGATTTCAAGATCTGAGTCAGTCTCACAGTGATGGCAGCATTTCAGGGTATGAGTTGCTTTACTTTCATAGTATCATTGTTTCCCATGCAACTTTTACTTGAGAAATGGATTTCAGAGCATTAAAAAGGTATGAAATTCAGAAAAGTTCTGAAAGAGGAAGAAGTATTTGCCTACTGAAAGAAAAATTAATGCTCTTCTTTCCTTTGTTCATTTACATCCTTTCTTTTCACCTAAAAAGCAGTAAACCAGACTAATTGGTTGGTTCTAGGTGTAGAAGAGAATAACCCTCAGAAATGAACTCAAATTCATTTTACTTCCCTGGAGATTTGTGGCTCTTCAATATTAGTACAGATCCCTTGCATATATGATAGGAGGTGAGACTGGGAGAAAGCCAAACTGAATCTTCATGATACAACCATGTCTCACAAATGCCAATTATTCTAATTGGATTACCTCTCCTGTTAACAAGTCCCTTTGCTATCTTAGACAACTATGTAGGGAATTCCCCACAAGTTCTTCTAATGCAGTATGACCCAGATGTTGTCTATATAAGGATAAAAATATGAACAGATCCTGAAAAACTTGGAAGAACTTTAGATTGTTAGATTCCCTTGGGGCCAGATTGTTTGAGAATGTGTTAACTTCAAGTCTGGTTAAGTGACTGGTGAATTCAATAAAGGGATTTGATTTTTGATAGAAGCTATTTCTTGGAACAAATAGTAATCATGGAAGAGAGCTAATGAAGCTTACATGTTATTCTGAATCCATGAGGATGAATATGTATTAATTTATCATGGAGCGTGAGGAAGAAAGAAGATAGAATTATAGACAGGAAATGGGAATCAAAGTGGAACAGAATTGTTTATTGGCAGGTACAGTGGGTTAAGGGTTACAGCTAAAAACACAATGTATGAATTTTGAGGTTCTTTGATAAAAAGAATATGTATGACCTCAGGTAATATCACGTTACTTACAAATTCTTTCTTTATAGGAAACATTTCTTTATTTTATATTTTGATGCAGAAATTAAAGATACAATTTCTTTTGCAAACCAACTGCATTTTGTAAAAGAGTAAATCAAATGATTCAAAAGTGATTTCAGCTATGATTTCTTCTTTGGAAACAAAATTTTGGCTGAGATTTTTCTTTCCTTTTGGTTCAATAATTGTAAATTTCTTGTACACTTATTATGTGCTGGGCCTGAACTTGGAACTAGAGTATATGTTCATTTTATTACTTTGCTGTCTATACTCATCATCTCAATAATGGCAGACACTGTTGCCCTGCTTATGGAAGAAGACAAATTTACTTCACTGACTTTAAATATCCAAACTTACTGTAACTCTAATATAAGATCAACCTATTCAAGCCATTTTCTTGATCCTTTCTATGATAAAACTATTCCGGCTAGCAAAGCTGTTGTGGGATTTGCACCATGGCTTATTGTAAGTTGACTAGTATGAATGTCAATCTAAAGGCCACTCAGTGTAGCAGAGCAACCCTTGGGAGTTGGAACACTTTGGGTTCTTTCTCCAAAAGCATCTGTAATGAACAGAGCTATTTTGAAAGCACTCCCTTCAGTTCACGCCCTAATTCAATCACCTGGGAATAGGAAAGCAGATCCCTCTCAATACACCACTAACTTGGATTTCTATGCATGCTATAGTATTATGCACAATCCTCTCATTTATTTTTACAGTGATGGAGGGATTTCTGAGCCAAGTTCTGCAGGCATTTTAGGGAGAAGGAAAAGGTTTTAGATGGCTTCAGATGCTTCAAGTGACAATTGATGATTTTTGTTTTCTTGTTCTCCAGAATTGAAAGCATGCACCTAAGAGCAGAAGAATGCAATTCTTGTCCTCTTGGCTTATTTCAACAAAAATTAATCCTTTTAATCCAAGAAGGTTTTGTTTGAACTACTTCCTTTTAAATCCTGTTGTCTATAGTCTGAGAATTGCTTAACCATCTTTTTCCTAACTTGCTTTATTACTTTGAATGAGAAAATAAGAAAAACTAAACTCTGTAGAAGAGTAGATTATAAGACCTAGCAATATTAAGCATGAAAACGGTCTCTGTCTTCTCCATTAACTTAGTGTTTTCATGGAAGTGAACACTACTTAGTAACATCTTCTTTTCTTAGAGGGGGTAATTCACTGGAAAGGGATTCTGATTTCTGAAACTTCTGGTAGTTCTCAGATATACATGCAATAAATTGTTATATGGAAATGAGGTCAGAAATTTCATGACTGTTTTTAGGTTAAGAAAAACCCTGTTATATAGACACCTGGTACTTAAAAAAAAATTACTCCCAATCTTTTTCCTAAATCTTTCTTATTTTGTTGATTCCCACTTCTTGCTTCCATAGATTCCTTCTCTTTCTGTATTAGTCAGCCAAAGGGGTGCTGATGCAAATCAGTTGGTTTTTATAAAGGGTATTTATTTGGGGTAGAAGCTTACAGTTACCGGGCCATAAAGTGTAAGTTACTTCCCTCACCAAAGTTTATCGCCACGTGTTGGAGCAAGATGGCTGTCGACATCTGCCAGGATTCAAGCTTCCTGGGTCTTCTCTTCCTGGGACTTGTTTCTCTCCAGGCTCAGCTGCTCTGCTTTCTCCACAAGGCCACCTTGTAGACTTTCAGGCAAATGGCTCGTCTCTCTTCCTGGGGCCTCTGCCGTGTCTAATCAAGCCTTCTCTCTGCTCCTCTGTGTGCTTACTTCCTGGGCTCCAGCATTAAAACTCTAAACTCCCTTCTCTGAGGTGCGGTTTCTCTGTGTGCCTACTTCCCGGGCTCCAGCTCTACCTCAAAACTCCAACTGACTCCTCTGCTCTGCAGTGTGGTTTTCTACAATATCCTATTGAGGTGGCCTAATCAATGCCTTAATCATTATGTAATCAAGTAGAAGTGAAACCTTTGAATCCAATATAATCTAATATGCCCAGAGGGACAGCCCAGTTTACCATAATCCAATATCTAATTTTGGAATTCATAACCAATATTAAACTGCCACACTCTCTGTATTCATTCTGTTTATAAAGGACTCCAGTAAAAGGATTAAGACCCATCCTGGATGAGGTGGGTCACACCTTAACTGAAGTAGCCTCATCAAAAGGCCCTACAGGAATGGGTTAGATTTAAGAATATGTTTTTTCTAGGGTACATACAGCTTCAAACCACCACAACACATAAATCCCAGAATGTTGTCTGATAGCAAATAGTAGTTTGTTAATAGTTTTGTTATTAGTTCATGCTCAAAATAATAAGAACAAGACAGGTCAAACTTTATTCTTTTAAGACAATAATTTTGTGCTAGGATTGACTGAGGCTCATCTGTGACAGTTCTCACACAAAGCTATAAACTTGCTGATGTTTTTACATAATCACTATTATAAAAAAATAATATCCATTAATGAATCACAGTCTACCTCTACCATTCTGTCCTAGAACCCAAGATAATCTTTTCAACCAGAGTTGAAAGCCATTACCACATTCTCCTGCCTCACCTGCCAAGGTTCTGGAAGAGTATAGAAAACTGGATGAAGAAATGAGTGAATGGAACTATGGCCCTAGAACAAAAGGTTTGAAAGAACACATGGACCTTCGCCCTTCTTTATTGACATATATGACATATGCCACCATTAACATAATTCACATTTTCACCCCTGCTTTCAGAAATGATTGGAACTACTTCTTTATTGACATATACCAGGCGTCACCATTAACACAATTTATATTTTTCATTTCCAGTGTTTATATGTGTCAACTTAACATTGAGTTGTAAGTTCCAAAACCCTGTTATATTCCAAATGGCTTTTCTAAATACCAGCTCCCCATCACACACACACACACACACACACACACACACAATACAGCAAAACAAACGGCATCCCTTGGACTCTGCAATCCTAAATATAAATGAGAGAGTGGGTGGCTACAATGATATTGGTTAAATGAATGTTGCTGGTACCTGGGGAAAAGAAGACCTAGAGAACACAGACACATCATGTTTCCATTTTCTTTGTGATCTCTTCTTCTTTCTTGACTTTTCTATATCAGTGTCTTTACTTGAACTTTGTTTTAATCAAATTTTGCGAAGCACAGGTCATTCTGGGCTCTTTTCACGTTATTAGTGAATAACGTGAGGGGCCCTCATTGCTTGCCAGCTGCAGCTTAAACTTGGTTTATCAAATAGTTTTATCATGCAAAAAATAAAGTGAAATTGGAACTCAGAATCTCGTACAAATAGCACCCAATGGAATTTGGTCATAGAAAAGTCACAGGGTAAATAAGCAACGTGAATTACACCTCTCATTCTGATGCCTAGAGACAGTATGATTCTGTTATGCCAGGGAAGCTTGGCTTAGACCCTGGGTTTGGTGCAAATTCAGGGTATGGTCAATATTTGACTTGGGTCCATGTCAGAGAAGGCCTGAATTGACACTTCATCTCTTCCGTTCCAGATTTTCAGTACTAGGGCTGGGTTTAAAACTCAATTGGCTTCCCATTGAAGGCCTGTTTTCATTTAAAAAACAAAAAAACTCAATTGGTCTTTGGAGGTGAGAAAAGAAAAACATTTATTTGTCTGGAAATTTTATTAGTCATGGTCTCTCTGTGAGAGGACGTGTGACTATTTGACATCAAATTCAAGTCACATTAGCACTGTATGGGAGCAGCACTTACAAGCTTAATGGGTGTGGTATTTGGACGTCCCTCAGCTAATGTCTTGAACATATTTTTTACCCTTTTTTCCTCCAGGTTAAATGAGAAATCAGTCAGACTCAGTGACTCACTAAATAAGACTTGGGGCATAGTCAAGCTGACAATGTTGAAGAGTCACTTCAAAGGTCACAATGATAGTAATGAAAACTTGTGTTATGTATTACAGTTTGAAAGTAGGCAGATCAGGCCTGTCAGATGCACTTTTGAGGGGTACTGACCGAGTGCCCACTCACTCTCCTAGGCACTGGGACCTGGTATGGAACAGTTCTTGTCCCGGAGCTGTTGATTTGCCTAGTAACCAGCTTGATTTAAAACTCAGGACCAGTTCTTCTAACTCCATACTCTATAGTCGTTCTACTACATTTCACAGCCTCCTGTTACTGAGCCTTACTGGGCAGAACAGAGTATGAAGGACATGAACAAGGTTAAGTAGTCAAGCAAAGCATCCCCAGTTTTAAAGCATAGAAAAAAGACATCAAAGTGTGAGGCATTATGCAAGGAAGAATCACTGTGAACTGTGTAGATAACCTGAAATATAGTGATTTTAAATATAAATTATTGAAAAATATAAAAATTTGCTTTAGGAGTTGCTGGTGCCTTAGAAATGTTCATCTTTTGTAGATGAATTGCTTTAACAACTACAGAAAAAAATGATTTTCGGAAGTATTTCTAGTATTTCCATGTAGATTTGACCAATATGTGGCCATTTTCAACTTGGCTGTACAAGGGATCTTGTTCTTTTGAAAACATGTCTTTTTTAATAGACTGTCTGGAAGAAGTTTAAAGGCAATGTGTTGAGACTTAACTCTATTATGACAAACATTAAAACTGTTTAAAGTCCTTTTGTCGAAATCAGCTAAGGTCTCACCAAGGTTATTTTTGATGACAGAAATGTGTTTCATTGACATTGTTTCTTTATCACAGATCTGCCCCCGCTTTGGCTAAATTTCAAAACTGCAATTTAATTATTTTTGAATCATCTATTAAAAATCCTACCTTAAAATTGGAATTAAATCCAGATTGATTGTAATAAAATTTCTTGACATTTCTCTGGAGTTCCAGTTTAGGGGTTTCCAGTTTAAACACATTACAAAATAAGCTAGATTTCTGTGCATATAATTCAATAAAATTGACTTCTAAAGCTTGGTGGCAGAAGGAGCACAGGCTTTGGATTCAGGTCTATTTTGGTTTGAATCCCGACTCTGTTATAGTGGACATGCTTGTGCTGCCTTGGCAAATTGCTTAATTTTTCTGTAAATCCTGTAATTTTCCTATACATTTGAGTTAATAATACCTTCTGTCTCTGTGGAGTTTGTGAGCTCAGCTACACAAAGCATATTCCTTGGAAGGGAGCATTTATCAAGACACAGTTTATTCTTTATTACTGCAGAAAATGAAGGATAGAATTAATATTATTTTGGTTCTTTTTGACAATACAGGAGTGTTTTTGATTGCTTGAATTTCAGACTTTTTAAGTTCTCACTATAATGGTATTTTTATCATTTCCTCCTACAGGACTTTTTTAGGGATCCTTAACTTTCTCACAGAGAACCCCTTGATCATAGACTCAGTCTCCAAACCCAGTCAAACTTGCATTTCTACCTCCTGTGAGAAGAAATGATGATTCTCTAGGATTTCTAACCACTAGAAAGACAAGAGTCAGGAGGGAGAAAAGAACTGAAGAAGTTTAAATGGCAACCTCCTACAAGATTACTTTTTCTCTCCTGATGTTAATCATTATTGCTTCATGTTTTTATTTTCATTCCAAATCTTATTTATGGCTTATGACTGGCAGTTCAATAGAGAACAATTAGAGTTGGTTTTATGGTTAATGTTGCTCTTTTACATAATCCTGCCCTTCTAGCACCCTGCCAAAGTTGCCTATGATTTCATTACCATAACACATATTTGGTTACATGACAGAAGTCTTATGTTGTTTTCCAATATTTTCCACCTTATTTCCAGTGACTGTTTTCTCCTCTCAAAAATGGGCCACACTGCAGTCATTCATTTATAGCCTTGAATCAGGTAACTCTTTAGCAGTGTTTTGAGCTAAGCATCCTGCTTTTTCATGACAACCAGATGATTCCATGGGCATATTTAGAATGGTTACCAGATTTTTTTCCAGGCAATGGTTTAAGTCTTAGTGAAGCTTAGTCAGGCATGCTTTCACAAGTTCTTGTGTCTGGTAACAAAGGAGAGAGAACATTCCAGAAATTGAAAATCTGATTCTTACTGGAGGCCTGAGCTACAACACAAGCAAAGGACCAATTTATTTTTAAAAAATCAACAGGCATTAGTTTTTATGATTCATATTCATTTTCTCTCCAAATTAAGACAAAATTGAGGTTTGGAAATTTAATCACTCATTTTCCATCAGCAAGAATTAACCAGTGTTGATGTTTTGGCATGTTTGCTTCCCATTTCATTGTTTTCTGTTTCAATGAAAAATCACTCTACAGTTTCTGTAAAATTGATATGTGCTCATACTACAACTCCAAACAATACAGAAAAAGTAAAATTAAAAGATTTGAAAGAAAAATCCGTTACTCTCACCACCCAGAAATAATCATTAATATTTAGTACATATCATTAAAAACATCTTTCTAGTTACACAAATACAGAGAGGAATGATGGAGAGATATAAATAACTTAATAAAATGTTATAAAGTTATTTATATCTCTTCATGTTATAGATGTTATTTTTCATAAATATGTATGTGTGTTTTGAATTGAATTAAGCATAGGAAAATCAAACCTGAATAGAAATATAAAAGAATGACAGAGGTTCATTTATATATTTCTTCTTGAAGAGATCTTTTTCCAACCATCATAAAAGTAGATAATGGACAGATTAAAGAAGTTGGAGTCATCATGTTTTAAAATTTTTTTCTGACTCTTTACTTCAATTGTGTAGAGTAGCAATTGACTCCCAGTAACAGTTTTAGCTGATGCCATATTTTGTCAGTTTCCTTAGTTTATTTTTTCCCATCCTCCAAGCAATACTATATATCCTTTTCAGTAACCATAATTTTCATAGTGTGTTTAAAATTAGTTCTCTATTTTAAGTTATTACTGGGGCTTTATTATTCCTGAGTCCTTTAGTTAAGAGTTTACTTTTGAGTAGACATATTTAGTTGCCAAGTAGTTTTTAATAAAGGGTCATGGATTGTAAATTCCCCAAGTTCCCTTATATTTGAGAATGATTACCTATTTATTACCTTTATACTTGGGTGACATTTAAACTAAGGGTAATATTCTTCGGTTACACTTCTCTTTATCAGAATTTTGTAGATATTGCTCTCTTGTCTCTTATCAGGGAATGTCGCTATGGAAAAGTCTGAGTCCAACTGGATTTTTTCGCTTATAAATGATTTCCTTTCAACCCTGGATGCTTCAGGAATTCTTTCCTTATTCCGTCTTAAAGTCTAAAACCTTAACTAGTACATATCTCAGTGTTGTAATTTCTGGAACATGTGTTTTTCCAATGACAAATTCAATTTTTTCTTCATTTTAGGAAATTTTTCTTTTATCATATCAAGAATTTTTTCTTCATTTCAGGAAATTTTTCATTTATCATATCAAGAATAAAAATTTGTTTCTATTTATTGGACTTTTTACTTTGTGGATAGCAATTATCATTAATCAGGTCATCATTCCTTTCCTCATAATTTAATTTTTCTCTAAATGCTGTCTTTTTATCATCATTTACCATTTTTATGATTATCTCAAACTCACAGATTATATCTGTGAGTTTTTAAACTTTTAAAAAGACACTTAGATTACATAAATGTTACACAAAAAATATAGGGATTCCCATATGCCCCACTTCCCATCCCTTCCACAACCTCTCACATAAACATCCTTCATTAGTGTGGAACATTCATTGCAATTGATAAACACATCTTGGCGCTTTGCCATTAAGCATGGACCATAGATCACATTGTAGTCTACACTCTCTCCACACAGTTCTGCATGATATGTGATGATATAAAATGGCCTATATCTGCCATTGCAATGTCACTCAGGATGATTCCCAGGTCCTGAAAAAGCCCCCATATTACAACTGTTTTTCCCTCTCCCTGCCCCCAGAGCCCCCAGTGGCCACTGGCTCCACATCAATGTTGTCATTTCTTCCATTACTAGAATCACAATATGTCTATAGCAGAATACCAGTAAGTCCACTCTAGTCCATAGCTCTTCCCCTAATCCTGAGGATTCTGGGAAGGTGACGTCCACTCCACCAATTGAGACGGGGCTTATATCCCATGGGGAAGATGGATGGGACTATCCTGGCAGAAACTGCAGACTCTCTCCATTCCCTGGGATGGCCATTGTCCATCATCTATAATAATATTTTAATTTTCCAATGGTGCCTGTTGAATTCATTGTTCTTTGAAATCTATTTAACTATAACCTTAATTTGCTTGTTCCTCATTTTTTTTATGATTGCATTTCCCTTTTATTGTTATTCTGTTTATCATCTATCTTTAAGCTCTTATTATATTTACTTTTTGTTTTTATTAATCATAAGAAACTTCCTTCTTTTCTTAGATACATTTTCTCCTAGTTTGCATCCTTGGTATTTGAAGTGTTCTCTCTTTCTTTCATTCTTTCTCTCTCTTTTTTGATTGTTGTCCTGATGTTTCTTAGGATTTTGATAATGCTTGGGTGACTTTATATAGATACTCAATTTGCTATGATTTAGAGTGGATGACTTCTTGACTCTCTTCCAGAATTATTTTTTCTTCAAACTACAGGAATTGGGGGAAGATAAAGAAAGCAAAAGAGGAGAGGAAGAGAAGAGGAGAGGGAAAGCCCAGTCTTTGTTAGAACATCTGGGCTTTGTTCTCTCTTCTGAGCATGTCCTGAACTCTCAGATTATTCTTCATTCGGGAGTAGTAGTAGAACTCTGTTCTACCGTAAGAAAAAGCAAAAAACATTTTAAAAAATCTTCTGCCAACTCAACTACATATCAGGAAGAGAAATAAGAGAAGGATGTAATCTAATATTTTTCTATCTAGATTTGGGTGTGAATATAAATTCTCAGTATTTTATTTTTTAACACTGTGAATTCTGGCAGGTGTAGCTAGGTTTAGTTTGCTGAGCAATGTTGCAACATTTTTTGCTTTTTTTTTTTTGTAGATGAGTTTTGAAGGTATTACATTAGGCTTTGCCACTGTGGTAGACTGGAAAAATGACCACCAATTCCTTCCATCCTACTTACCCCGATACTATGTATGATGCCTGCCAATGGCCAGACATGTGAATTAGAGATCCCAGGTCATAACAGTCAGCAATAGACCAACTGGCTAAACACAAACTCATGAGAGAACCCAAGAGGGAGCAAACTGGCCCAGATCAGAAGAACCACAGAGATGATCCACAGAAGCTTAACCTAAATAAATTGTTGTTGGTATATGCTGCTACATGTTGGGGGTGATTTGTTATGCAGCAAAAGTTAACTGATTCAGCATCTTTTGTTAGAGGGAAAGGGAAATTCTAAAATTGAGATAATTTGCTCAACCTAGTTTGCAATACTTAAAAGTAATATATAAAATTGTTGATTAAGAGACTTCTGGGGAAGCGGGTGTGGCTCAGTGGATAGAGCCCCCGTTTACCATATGGGAGGCCCGGGTTCGCGTCCGGAGGCCTCCTTGTGAGGGCATGCCGGCCTGAGCGGTGCAGGGGGCTGATGCAGCAACCTCATGGCAGGAAGCGGGTGTGGCGCAATGGATAGAGCACCCGTTTACCATATGAGAGGT